>JAQGBT010001207.1:0-34891 GCA_034698585.1 Disparrhopalites patrizii
AATAAAATTAAAAGTGGACAAAATAGAAAATAAAATTAAAAGTGGACAAAATAGAAAATAAAATTAAAAGTGGACAATATACAACAGAAGGTAAAAGGAAAAGAGACGGCGGGTTAAATGCAAAATAAAGACGTTAAAAGGAGAAGAGGCGCCGTATTAAATACAAAATCCAGAAGGTAAAAGGAAACGATGCGGCGTGTTAAATACAAAATAAAGAAGTTAAAAGGAAAAGAGGCGCCGGGTTAAATACAAAACAAAAACTTAAAGGAAAAGAAGGGACGTGTTATTATTAAAAGTGGACAATATACAACAGAAGGTATTAGGAAAAGAGACGGCGGGTTAAATGTAAAATAAAGACGTTAAAAGGAGAAGAGGCGCCGGATTAAATAAAAAATACAGAAGGTAAAAGAAAAAGATGCGGCGGGTTAAATACAAAATAAAGATGGTAACAGGAAAAGAGGCGGCGGGACAAATGTAAAACAAAGAAGGTAAAAGAAAAAAAGGCGCCGGGTTAAATACAAAATTAAGAAGGTAAAAGAAAAAAGGCGCCGGGTTAAATACAAAATTAAGAAGGTACAAGGAAAAGAGGCGCTTGGTTAAATAGAAAATTAAGAAAGTAAAAGGAAAGGAGTCGGCGGGTTAAATAAAAATTAAAGAAGTTAAAAGGAAAAGAGGCGGCGGGTTAAATACAAAATAAAGAAGGTAAAGGGAAACGAGGTGCCGGTAATATAAAAAATAAAGAAGGTAAAAGGAAAAGAGGCGCCGGGTTAAATACAAAATTAAGAAAGTAAAATGAAAGGAGTCGGCGGGTTAAATAAAAATTAAAGAAGTTAAAAGGAAAAGAGGCGCCGGGTTAAATACAAAACAAAAACTTAAAGGAAAAGATGCGGCGTGTTAAATACAAAGCACAGAAGGTAAAAGAAAAGAGGCGGCGGGTGAAATACAAAATAAAGAAGGTAAAGGGAAACTAGACGCCGGGTAATATAATAAATAAAGAAAGTGAAAGAAAATGAGGCGCCGGTTTAAATAAAAAACAAAGACTGTAAAATAAAAAGAGGCGCTGGGTTAAATACAAAATAAAGAATGTAAAATTAAAAAAATGCTGTGTCAAATACGAAATAAAGAAGGTAAAACGACAAGAGGCGGCGGGATAAATGTAAAACAAAGAAGGTAAAAGGAAAAGAGGCGGCGGGTTGAATGCAAAATTAAGAAGGTAAAAGGAAAGGAGGCGGCGGGTGAAATACAAAATAAAGAAGGTAAAGGGAAACTAGACGCCGGGTAATATAATAAATAAAGAAAGTAAAAGAAAATGAGGCGCCGGTTTAAATAAAAAACAAAGACTGTAAAATAAAAAGAGGCGCTGGGTTAAATACAAAATAAAGAATGTAAAATTAAAAAAATGCTGTGTCAAATACGAAATAAAGAAGGTAAAACGACAAGAGGCGGCGGGATAAATGTAAAACAAAGAAGGTAAAAGGAAAAGAGGCGGCGGGTTGAATGCAAAATTAAGAAGGTAAAATGAAAAAAATAGAAGAGCAGGTCAAACGAACAGAAAATAGAAAACAAAGGAATGGAAAAAAGGTAGAAACGAAAGAAAATAGAGAAATAAATGTGTGCGAAAGGAAAAATGGAAAAAGCCAGAGCAATAAAAAGGATAAAGGGAAAATGGAGGAAGTTAAAAAGAGAAATTCCCACAAGAAGGAGAAGAACTTTTTCAGAATTCAAAAGGGATAAGGCCGGCAGGAGGAAACCGACAGAAAAGAAATGAAGTGAGAAATCGGAGGGAAATAAGAAGAGAGAGAGCGAGAAATCTCTCGGTCCATTCCCCTTCACTCTCTCTCTCTCTTCTGTCTCTGCTACTTAGATATTGATATGTATTTAAGACGAGAGGAGTTATTGATGTGCGAAGCTCAAGTCGGGAGGATTGGAGGGAGAAGGATTCCATTTCCTGCAAGTGATTTCTGTCTCTCTCTTTTGTCTCTCTTCCTCTCTCTCTCTCTGTCTCTCTCTCTTTCCTCTCTCACCACCACCACATTATCTTGTAAGAACATTAGCTCACATTTCCACTGAGGATATGACTGGTTTCACCTCCTATTTTCTCCCATTTCTCCCTCCTTTCTCCCCCCCCCAATCGTATACAATAACAGAACTTTCCCCTCCCCCCGAAAAAATCATCTTCACACCATTCGAAGAGTGAGAAAAAAAGCCTTGCCAAAGACGGGGAGAAATACAATGGCCGATCCTTCTCCGGTTATTAGTACATTGCCCCAACTTTGCAGTCATCTCGCATTAGCCGTACATAATCAGCCTCAAACTCTCTCTCTCAATTTCACACTTGCAAGGATTTCTTTCTTCCCGCCGTCCTTTGCAACAAATCAATGTTCGTCATAGCCCAAAAAAATGTACGAATCGGGAGAAAATATGGAATGATAACAATATAGAATCCTTACCTAGTCACGGAAATTACCTTCTAAGGATATTATCTCCTTTTGCAAAAATTACCCAATTTGCCCCACCCGAAGAAAAAAACCCCCACAACAATCGGGTGGATGCAGGAAGACGGATTTCATCACATTTTCGACAGAAAAAATAAATACAAGAGGGAATCTCCCGGGGTGCCCGAATGGCCCAAGGAAAGCCCCGTCACCCTTAATATGGTGAGACATTTCATTCATATTATTAAAGGGAAAGGAGATGAAAATTCTCCGTAAACATTATCCTCTTATCCCCTCTTCTCTTTTCCCTCTTTCCCCCAACCATTAGTAGGAGGTTTAAGTGTCATGCATACAATTTGACACATTTCGCAAAACTGGGAAGGAGATAAAAAAAAGGGGATCCTTTATCCTTTGTGGTGGATGGGAGAGGAAAGATGCTTTTAAATAAATTCTTTGATTCTCCGAGTCAGTACAATTGACGGGGGAAAAAGGGGGAAGGGAATCAGTGGCTGAGAGAGTTGATATCCATGTCCTCGCATAATATTTGCTTTCACTCCCATTCAGTGGAGATGGAACTAGAGAGAGAGAGAGAGAAAAAAAGAATGGGAGAAAAGGAGGGAAAAGAGTTAAAAAGGGAATAGAGAAACCAGAGAGAGAGAAAAGGGAGAGGAGGGAATCCTCTTTTGAGAATTCTTCATTGAAAGATGAGTGAGTGGAAGAGACTGGAGGAGGCGGAGGAGAACCTCCAATCAGTTGATGGCCTCCACCAGGGTTCTACTACTCATAATGGAAAGCAAGGAGAGAAATGTCAATGGGTAATGACAAAAACATTATTGAAACGAGGAGCTAAATGCAGGGAACGGAGACAAATGCAAAAAGGGAGCAGAAGAAATGAAAGGGAGGAAAGAGAGAAACGAGAAAGGAGGAACCGAGAGAATGAGAACAAATAAGAGAAAAAGAAAGAAAAGGATCAGGAAAAACATGAAAACAAAGAGCAAGAAAAACATGAAAGAAAAATAGCAGAAGCAAGCACTAAGAAAAATGGAAACAAAGAAAGAAAAAGAGCAGAAATAAAGAGCCATAAAAAAGTAGAAAAAGAGTAGAAAGAAAGAGCAAAAAAAGAAACAAATAAAGCAGAAAGAAAGTGCAAGGAACAAAGAAAAAAGACAAATGGAAGAAAGAAAGAGCAAGGAAAAAAAGAAAAAAAGAGCAGAAAGAAAAAGCAAAAAAGAGCAAAAAAGAAGAAAAAGAGCAAAAATAAAGAGCCATAGAAAAAAGAACAAAAAAGAAGAAAAAGAGCAAAAACAAAGAGCCATAGAAAAAAGAGCAAAAAAGAAGAAAAAGAGCAAAAATAAAGAGCCATAGAAAAAAGAAAGAAAGAAATCAGAAACAAAGAGCAAGAGAAAAAAGAAAGAAAAAATCAGAAACATTGAGCAAGCGTAAAAACAAAGAACAAAATCAGAAACAAAGAGTAACAGAAAAAAGAAAGAACGAAATCAGAAACACAGAGCAAGAGAAAAAAGAAAGAAAGAGCAAGAAAAAAAAGAAAGAAAGATCAAGAGGAAAAAGAAAGAAAGATCAAGAGAAAAAAGAAAGAAAAAAAGAGCAAGAGAAAAAAAACGAAGGAAATAGAAAGGAGAAAGAGAAAGAACAAGTATAAAAGAGAAAGTAATATAGAGGAAAATAGAAGGGAAAAGGAAAGAAAGAGATGGAATGAAAGAGAAAGTGCAAGAAAAAAGAGAGAAAGAGCACGGAAGAAAAAGATAAAGGAAAAGCAAGAATTGATATAGAAAAAAGAAAGAAAGAACAAAAAATGCAAAAGACAGCAAAAAGAAGGAAAAAAGGTAAGAAAAGAAGAGAAAGGAGTACAAAATGTAAAATAAGAAGGAGACAGAGGTGAAAAGAGAAAGCGAGACAAACGGGTCAATAGGATTTTTACACGGGTATTCTCTTACAGTTACTTGGAATGCCAATTTATAAAGAAATTCTCCTCTTCCGGAGAATCCCATGCATGTTTTCTAATACATTTCCCGAAAAAGTCTTTTGTCATCCCCATTTCCCGTCTTTCTCTCCAGTTCATCCTTATTTAAACCCCGAATTTCTCCCCACGTTTTTTTATAAACACAAGAGAACAAAGACTTTCCTTTTGCCTCATCCTCCGGTGTGTGAAGCCCCCCACACATTGGGAGATTTTCTCATGGGTGTATTAACAGTGTGGTCGAGGGAGCCTCTTAAAGAGGAAGATGAAGAGGAGGGGAAAAGATTGGTGAAATTCTTTCTCCCGTCATCATAATAGAGTCCTAATAATATGTGAGATTCTCTCTCTCGGCCCGTCTCTCTCTCTCTCTCCCTTTCACTTTAATTGCCTCAAATAGCAAAGGAGAATGTGAGGGAGATTCTTAAGGAGGGACGAGGTAGGATTTTTACAAAGGAAAAAAAAGCTTTCTCCCCTTTCTCTCCTCCGCCTCCCTCACACGCATTCATGAGCTCATTCACAATGTCCACAATGAGGGAGGAGACACTAAGTGAATTTTATATACAAATGTGTGCTATTATGAGGTTTTTAGTCAATCTTCTCTCAGACAATTTGGGTATGTCATGGAAGAGAAAAAGCTAAGAGTGAGAGAGAAAAAAAAGAGAAAAGCTCCGAGGTTCTTCTATTCTCACTTTCCCCTGGATTTTTTTTCTTTACCGAGAGAATAGAAGCCATTGTGAGGCGGATAAATAGGGAAAATCTCCTGGACTGTCACTATGCAAATTGGGTTGACTTTGATTTTTTTGGGAGAAAGAAAAGGCCGAATGGGATTGGAAAATTTCATCTTGTAATTGAAGCTACGACTTTCTTGTGGGGGTTTCTTAAGGATTTTGGGGGCGATTTCATTTAGGGAAGAATCGAGCCTTTAAGGGAGCTTCTACACATTTCGAAGGCTTTGTCATGACGGGAATTTGCTGGACCGATTACCTTTATGAACGTAATTATATTTGTGTCTGCATTTTTCATTTTTTACATGCAATTTTATCCGCATTTTGTATTTTTTCTAAATCATCCTTTTGTATTTTCCGTATTTTGCCTTTTGTCTAAATCATCTGTTTGTATTTTTTCTAAATTATCCCTTTGTATTTTTCATATTTTGCCTTTTTTCTAAATTAATTTTCTGTATTTTGTATTTAAATTAATTTTCCGTATTTGGTATTTATATTAGTTTCACGTATTTTCTGTTTTTTGTATTTAAATTAATTTCCTGCGTATTTTGTATTTTTTATAAATTAATTTGAAGTATTTTCCGTTTTCCGTATTTTCTAAATTTCAATATCATCTATTTTTTTCTAAATCTTTTGAGAATTCCTCTCCCCCGAAAAGTCTCCCCCAAAAATCCTCTCTAACCCTCAATCAGCACGGCGCAGTAGCTGAGAAAATCCTCCAAAAAAAAATCCTTGTTGAAAAAAAACTTGAAAACTTGTGTTTATTGTCTCATGAAATTTGTAAATGCTCGCATAAAAATAGCCTTCTGATTTATACACCCTGTCCATACAAGAATAGGAAGAAAAAAGAAAAAAATAGATATTGTCCATCCACAAAAAAAATTGGTTCACACGAGTGAAAAGAGTATATGGGCTGTTGAATATGATTTGGTTGAAGGCGCTGACACAATCGAGGCTCACCAAAAGAGCGACACAGAGAAGAACGAGAGAGAGAGAGAAAGTCCTTGGGGAAAATGTACAACGCCAGTTACACACATGAAGGTCCAGACAAAAAAATGTACACACGTCTCCTACTACCTTCAGCAAAGGGGAAAAAATGTCCCTCCATATATGACGCGCTAAAAAAAATTTGAGGACGAACAAGGAAAGGAAGTACTAAGTGTCTCAGAGGTAGCGGAAAGAGAATAAGTAGAAGGAGAGTCGTCCTGGACCAAAGTACTAAAGTGAATTTCCGAGGGAATTTGGGCAAGGGAGAAAAAGAATGTGGGAGTGCGGCTGGAAGTGAAAAGCAATCACTTCCCTAAGACCTGTCAGAAATAGATAAGGGAATCGAAGAAAAATCGTCCAGTCTTGTCATATGGCAAGGGATGGAGGCTGAGGAGGAGCACCGACAAACTTTCTTCTCGCCACTACCGTCATTATTAACGGAAGGCTGAGTTTCAACACAGACAGAAGGAGGGAGAGAGAAAAATCGAGAGAGAGAGAAAGAGAGAGAAAAGTCTCCCTTACGTCTCCCCATACTCTCCTATTAGTATGTAGACAGGGCATGAGAGAGAGAAAGAGCACATTTTAACGGACGCTTCATTGCTTCACCAGAGCTCTTAAGGGACTCTGGACAAATCCTGGACCAAACAACAACAAACACACGCGAAAGGAGAGAGAGAGGGAAAGAGAAAGAAAGAGAGAGAAATCAACGAGAGAAAAAGTGAGTGAGAGAGAGAGAGAGAGAGCAGTACAGCCAAAATATTAGCATCCACCCATCAACTCCGAGACACGTCCGCCAAGAGGAAGAGGGAGACAGGCGAGAGAAGGGAGAGTGTCTACTTGGAGGAGATTGAATGGGGAAAAAGGGGAAATCTCATTGAAAGAGAGAGAGAGAGATGGAAAAAATTGGGGGAAATTTGTCTCCTTTGTTTTCTTTCGAAAATGTACTTGAGGGAAAGATTGTCATAAGAGACACTAGAGGAATTTTTGAGGGGAGACTTTAATGACCAGAGGAGATTGTAGGAGGAATACGAGGTAGATTGCAATTTCGACCTCATGAAGGAGGAATTACATAGGATAAGCGGAAAGGTGTTTGGAGAGAAATATATTCAAGTAATTTCCCTGAAAAGTGAGAGGCGTAAGGGAGACGCGGGACTGATTGGAATTATTAAAAGGAAAAGACAGTGAACAATCAAAAGAGAGGCAAAAGAGAGAAAGGGAGATACATAAAAGACGGGAAGGGAGAGAAAGAAAAAAAGAAAGGCAAGGGAAGTAGGCGGGAGAAGGAGAAAGAAGAAATAGATGCAAAGCGAGAAAAATAAAACAAGAAAAGTGAGAGGAATAATATAAGAAAAAGAAGATCAGTGAAATAGGAAAAGGGAAAGTAATAAAAGAGCGATAGGAGAGAAATAAAATAAGAAAAGGGAGAGAAAATAAAAAAGGGAAAGTAATAAAGTGCGAAAGGAGAGGAAGAAAATAAGAAAAGGGAGAGAAAGTAGTAAAAGAGCAAAAGGAGAGAAATAAAATAAGAAAAGGGAGAGAAAGTAATAAAAGAGCGAAAGGAGAGAAATAAAATAAGAAAAGGGAGAGAAATAACAACCAGAAACGGAGAAAAAGAGAAAGAGAAAGTGAGAAAAAGAGAAAGAGAAAGTGAGAAAAAGAGAAAGAGAAAGTGAGAAAAAGAGAAAGAGAAAGTGAGAAAAAGAGAAAGAGAACGTGAGAAAAAGAGAAAGTGAGAAAAAGAGAAAGAGAAAGTGAGAAAAAGAGAAAGGTGACAGACATAAAAGACAGAAAGGGAGAGAAAGAAAAAAGAAACGGAGAAAAACAGAGAAAAAAGTGAGAAATAGAAGAGAGAGAAAGAGCGAAAGGTGAGAAAGAGAAGATAAAAAAAGAGAGAAAGTGAGAAAGGGAAGAGAAAAAATAATAGAAGAAAAAAGAGACGCTCGAGGAGAAACAAAGGCTAAGGATGGACATTTGCCACGTGCATAAGAGCCAATGCAAAAGAAAGGTCTGGGATGACAACGAATCTCCTTTTCTCTTCCTTTCTCCCCGAATCATCTCCCTGTGAATTCATACATGAAGGAAGCCTGGCACTAATAGCACATGAACCTTAAGTATTTTTTTCCCTCCTCTTGCATACACATTTCTCCTCCCTAAAAAGTTTCCTTTCTATGACGATGACTAGAGGAAAAAAGGGAATATGAAGGGAGAAAGGAAGAGAGAGACAAGTCTACGTTCCATTTTATGCTCCAATGCTATTCTAATAGTCCCTGGAAGTAGTCGGTGGATGGCTCGGGAAAGAAAATTGTCACAGCAGTTCCACCGTGAATGACAGGGATGGACGGGGGACAAAAGAGACTCTGTCCGGGAAAAATGGACGCCGACCCTCCCCTCCTCCGCCTGTCTATAAACATTTTTTTGGGAGTAACTCCCTTTTTTGGGAGTCTCTTGATGGGTTCCAGGATGGGTGAGGTACCTTGAGGAGATGGAGGGAAAATTCAAAAGCCAGGAGGAATGGAAAATCTACCTCCAAAAGTGGAGAGGTTTATATTCTCGGGGATTTTATTATTATTATCATCACTCCCCCTAAAAGGCGGTGGACCTTGTCCGGAGGTGGATGGAGGGAGGGGAGGTTGACCAAGAGAGAGAGAGAGAGAGAAAGAGAGAGAGAGAGAGAGAGAGAGAGAGGAGACACATAATAATCATTCTCAACAAGAAGCAGCCTCCACTAAACCCGTCACATCCACCTCGTTTACCGGGCCCCATTTATATCGGCTAACCTCCCATCATTCCTGATTACGAGGGGACATCTCCCCCCCGGAGGCTTCCGATGGTCAAAGCCAACAAATATACCTTCTCTCCATTTTTTCTCCAGGAGATCTTCCTGGAGAAAACGAAACTGGAATTCTCCCTCACCACCTTCGTATTTATTGGATAAAACAAAAAAAAAAGGAGAATCCCCATAAAATGGGGGATGGCCTGGGCTTGGGTGGAAATGATGTCGTTTGTCAATGAAGAGGGCATTATTATGCAAAAGGAGAGAAAAAAGCCCGGGAATCGTTTATCCCGGGAAAGTCTTTCCCATGTTCAAAGTTCAAATAGGAAGAAAAGGAAAGAAAGTGGCACAGGAAGAAAAATACTTTCAAAGGTGGCTTTCGGGGGGATGAAAGGGAAATCAAAGGGAAAATATGCTCATCCTCCTCCATCTCCTCCTGCTTTTTCTCCTCATCCTCCTCCTCCTCCAAGCCTTTAAAGGATCCCACGTGCTCCCTGCTTTGATTTCCTCTGCCCTTGTTTATGGAGAGTCAAATGAGAGCTGATGAGGATGATGATCCCCTCCTCATCCTCCTCCTTAACATGACACCCTTCTTTTGTGTGCAGTCACGACTCCTGCCTCATTCCTCCTGTTTGATCTTTGAGGAGGGATCCTCTTCAGCACTTCCCGGGCTTTCTCTCTCTCTCTCTTACTTTTTCCCCATGAGAAATACATACATAGATAACACCTTGTTGGGTGGGAATCAAAAATCTCTTTCCCATTCGGGAGATACACCTCTTTATTCCCTTCTCCCTCTTCCTCCTCTTCTTCCTCTTCATCCCCTCCTCCATCCTCCTCTCCTCCCAAGTACAACAAGACCTTTGGAAGATCAAACAAAAACTTGGCAGAGCTCCCTGCTGTCAAACACGATAGGGGGAGGGGGCGCAAAACGGTTCTGTCACAACCCATCATTTCTGTACTTTTGATTTAACGAAGCCAGTTTCCCACCCCACACTTTAGCCCCTTCAACAACCCTCCAATCTTGAGCTACCCCCGATTTAACCCTTTAAAGACCAGCCTGGGCCAAAACGTTCTCTGGTCTTTTTTTCAAAATTAGCAACTTTTAATAGTTTTTGGAGGCTAAACTAAATTTAAAAAATTAATAAACCTGATTCAAAAATGAATGAAAAATGCATATAAATGGATGCAAAATGTGTTTAAATCAATAAAAAATGCGTTTGAATGGATGCAAAATGCGTTTAAATCAATGACAAATGCGTTTGAATGAATGCAAAATGCGTTTAAATGGATGCAAAATGCGTTTAAATGAATGCAAAATGCGTTTAAATCAATGAAAAATGCGTTTGATGAATGAAAAATGCGTTTAAATGAATACAATATGCGCTTAAATGAATGGAAAATGCGATTAAATGAATACAATATGCGCTTAAATGAATGGAAAATGTGCAAAAAAATTAATTTAAATTTTAAAAAATCCGGCCAAAAGAAGAGCAAAATGTCCAAAAAAATTTTTAATTAAAAACATCCGAACAAAAGAAGAGAAAAATGTGCAAAAAATACATTTAAATTAAAATAATCCGGGCAAAAGAAGATAAAAACGTGCAAAAAATACATTTAAAGTAGAAAAATCCGGGCAAAAGAAGAGAAAAACGTGTAAAAAAATAATTTAAATTAAAAAATTCGGTCGCAAGAGGAGAAAAAGTATCAGAAAATGTATGCTACTGTTGTTTTCCCCCGATTGGGACTTAATAGAAAGGAAAGCTCGGGTGGATAAAGAGGGCTTTGGGGAGAAACGTTGAGGGGAAGTGAGGAAAGTCATAAAAGCTGGCCGGAGAGAGAAAAATTTGTGTAACTTGGCAATGCTACCTGTCACTGCACCTGGGCTCCTTTCTCCAGCAATTTACATGCTCCAGCATTCCTGGAGTCTCTCACATTTTTCCCTCTGTCCACATCTTCTCTGCTTTCCCTCCTGTTTCTCTCTATTTCTGCTTTCTCTCTCTTGCTTCCTCACTTTCTCCCTCCCTTTTTCGCTGTCCCCTTTCACCATCATCCCCGATTCTCCCCTCCTTCAGGGAATTCGTTGAGAATAAAATTCCCTCCACAGAATGGTACCGTTTGAGGGGCTTAAAATTGGCTCAGAGCCACCAGAAACTGTGTGTACTTTGAGAGGAAGAACATATTTTCCCAAAAGGGCAACAAGAGTCTTGGAAGGAATGGGAGCATCATATGGATGAAGATGTTGTTTTTCCCCCACTTTCACCAACTCCATCTCACCTATTCATTTCATGGGAGAAGAGCACCCTTTTCGTCCGAGGGGAAATTCATACCTTGTGTATTCCAGGCGGTGAGTGTGTAAAAATGGAGGTAAAATACGGATTTCCCCCCCTTTTACCGCCCTCCTGGCACTCCCCATACATAATGTATTCACACCGGCTTTGAATAAAAGTCTCTCTTCCTCCGGGGAGGAGGGAAAAAATCTAATCTTATTATACGGTAGAACACCGTACACAAACCACAAACACTTCATATTTTATAAAGGCACTTTTTTTCCTTTCCATGTCCATACACACACCTCCTCCTTTCGTATTCCGGGTAAATGCTCTGGTTAAACTTGCTCTTGTAAAAAAACAGAGCACACCCGCCTAACAAAATGACTGTTTTCGGTGTACAAACAAAATTCGGGGGAAACATGAGCTTACATACAAATTACGGGGGTTTTCTCTTCCGTTTTTTTGTAGGGATTCGAATTAGACATTTGTTTATTTTAACCCTTTTCCCTATTAATTTCCAATGCGTTTTTAGCCTCTTTTCTTGTTACATTGTTGTCCATTCCTACTCATTTTTTAACCGTTTGTCCATTTAAATTTCTGTTTATCTTTTAGTTATTTTTCTCATTAATTTCTATTTATTTTTTAACTATTTGTCCCATTAAATTTCTATATTTATTTTTTAACCATTTGTCCAATTAAATTTCTATTTATTTTTTTAAAATTTATACGACTAAATTTCAATTTATTTTCTAGAAATTTATACGGTTAAATTTCTATTGTTTTACCAATGTATACGATTAAATTTCTATTGTTGTACCAATTTATACGATTAAATTTCTATTTATTTCTTTAAAATTTATACGATTAAATTCCTATTTATTTCTTTAAAATGTATACGATTAAATTCCTATTTATTTTTAAACAATTTATTGTCCATATATTCCTAAATATTCTCCGACTCGAACAAACCCCTACTAATTTAACGTATTGATATCAAATCAAATAAAGAACAACTAAGCACCACCGTATTTGCTCTGTATTTTACGTACGGATGTTATATTAGTATTACATCCTCGAGGGAATCCTCCAAGAAAATTCCGCTCTTAAATTCGAGTAAGAAAAGAGAGAAAAAAAGGTGACAAAATGATTCCGGAGACTTTCCCCTTGACCCAAGCGCTGGAATGGGGGAAAGGAAGCCGTAAATTGGGCAGGAGAGAAGAATTTGAAGGACGGAGCAAGGTAATAAAATGGAGGCGCCTTGGAGGAGAAAGGCTTAAAAATACATAAAAAGAAGAAGGTGGACGTAAAGTAGCTACAGGAAGTATATTATAGGCCTTTAGGGAGGAGGAGGGATATACATAGTCATACGGAAGGACTGGAGATGATGGAAAGGACGGAAAGTCCATGAATCAAACATTGAGGACAAGGTTCGGCTTCCAAGTGTCTCGCTCTTTTATCTCTCCTCCTCCTCTCTCTCTCTCTCTCTCCCTGTTTTTCTTTTTTTTCTTTCTCACTTTCTATTTTTTCCTCTCTCTCTCTTCCCATTTTTTCTCCTGCATCTCCCTCTTTTTGCGGGTCTCTCCCTCCCCGTGAATATTGCGGGAGAGGAAGGCAAGTCTCGAGACGGATCATTTGTCCAACTCCGGAACTGCAAAAGGGTGATTCAGAGTCCATCAATCCCTTTTCCCAATGTCAGACTTGACTCTCCGGTCTTTTCACAACCGCCACTCATCTGCAAAAACTTGAGGCTCTTCCCATCCTCCTCATCCCCTCATCCTCCCCCGCCTCTTCCTCCGACTACCCACTGGCTTTCACTGGATCATACACGCGAGAAGTGTACACAATAACAAACAAGACGAGCAATCATTATCATCTCGGCTCTCATGTGTATAATTTATATAGAAAACGCTTCGCCAGCCTCAAATGGACATTTTACAGGTCTAATTTTTGACCAATGTACATAATTATATATTGCATATATGTATTTAATCTTTCACCAGCCTCGCTTGTTCGTCACACAAGCTCCTCTTCCTGGGCAAAAGATACCAAGATACAAAAAAGATAAAAAAAAAGATACAAAAAAATACAAATAAAGAGACAAAAAAAGATACAAAAAAATACAAATAAAGAGACAAAAAAAGATACAAAAAAATATTCCTCCTTCCATCAGCCTCCATTAATGTGGGAGGAGCAATTTGAAATCCCGCGCTCACACGAAAGCTGTAAATTTGGGCTAAAATCGGTAGAAATTTCAGGAGAGGAAAACGGACGAAAAACGATTCTGAAGGTAGTCCCCGTGTCATCTTAGAATGACAAGGAAGCATTGTGGATACTGGACAAATTTAGATCGGGCCTGGAGCAAAACGGGGAGGGAAGGAATCTGTTGGAAAAGGTGCTATCAAAGATTTCAAATCCAGAGCGTATGTTGGGGAAATGTTTTTTTTTGTATTATTTTTGCGCGACAAATGGAGGGAATTCCTTCTTTTATTCATGGTTTATATTCCTTAAGGAGACCGGGAAAAGGAGGGGGCCTGGAGGGGGGATGAGTGACAGGGAGGGAATCCTTTTCACCCTTTTATAGTGTTTTATTAAAGGGGATCTTCGGATCTCTCAACCCCCATTTATTTCCTTTACCCCCTCGCTCCTTTGTCTCTATCGTCCTCTCCCTCAATTTCTCCTCAATTCTTCCTCTGTTTTTCTCTCTATTTGCCCTCCTTTAATTTTTCTATAATATTTTCTCTCTAGTTTCCTCTTTCTTTCTCCTTCACCTCCCGATTTCTTTTTTCCCCTCCATTTCCGCCTATTCCCTCTCATTTAGATCTTTCTTCATTTTCTCAGGATTTTACTCTCCCTCCCGTGCATCCCCGTGTCTCCTTCAACTTTTCCTTTCCCACAGAAATCCCCGGTAAAAAAGGAGGAACAAATGGGGAATTCTCCCCCACCGAAGCATTTGCACAACTCATAATCATAATAATAATGCATATTTTTTGGGGATATTATCCCAAGGAGATAAAAAAAAAGTTTTTTCTAACAATGGTCTCAACCTCTCCTATACGATTCCTCATATCATGCACTCTCTCCCCTTTCCAACTCAAAAAAGACCCAAATAGAGTGATGGAGAGAGAGAGAAAAGTAAGGGAGAAAGTGAGAGAGAGAGAAAAAATAGTGAAGGGGAGAGAGAGAGAAAAAAAAAACTTCACCGTTTCACATGAATATGATTTGTCAAAAGTGAACTTGGGAGGAAATTTACTCAAATACACACACACATTGATATCCCATCAAAAATGTCATCCGGACGCGACTCTCTCGCTCAAACTCTTCCGAGACATCCGTCCCTTTTACTGTAATGCTCCTATCTCTCTCTCTTTCTCTCTCTCTTTCTCTCTCAGCCTCTCTCTTTTCCCCGTTTGGTTCTATTTCTTTTAAACATGTGTATATATGGGATTTTTTGGGGTAATGGCGCAACAAAAAAAATTACGAGAGATGTACTGCTCTTCTTGTATAGGAAGTAAATAGCAATGGCGGGGTAGGACTTTTCAAGGGGGAGGGGGTGAGGGAGAGAAAAAGGAAGAAAAGGGAGAGAGAGAGAGAGAGAGAGAGAGAGAAAGGGAGAAAAGGGAGAGAGAGACAGAGAGAGAGAGAGAGAAAGGGAGATAACCTTTACCTTTTTGTCAACTTCCTCCCACTAAAGATGACTCGGTCCTATTCATCTCCTTGTCTGTCTCGCTCTCTCTTTCTTCCCTTTTCTCTCTCTCTATTTCTCTCTCTCTCTCTTGTGCTCTGCCTCAATGACATCTCTCCCTTTCCACCTATTGTCCCTGTATTTGTATTCAGTCACACACCATTTCCCATTCTCATCCCTCATCACACCCGACGCAGTCCAAATAGACACACACATCCTTTCCCCACGACAAAAGCTTTCTCGAAACTCACCGAGGATCATCAGCGTTTTTTTAAAAAAAATATTCCGCATCCCCAGGAAAAATATGACAAAACCACCCTCTTCACATCCCCTCATCATCCCCTCAAAAACCACCTCTCTCGGTTAACCATCCTACCCTCCTCCAACCCCCAAGGGTGTACAACGTCCCTTCATATTTTCCTTTCTTGCCTCCATTAGTTGCAGTGTGTATTTTTTACACACATTTTAGGGGCCTGTATTCCAAATTTTACAATACTTTTAAAGCTATTATGTATCGTTTCTGGGAAAATCCTCTAAAAAAATCCTCGGAAAAAAAGCGTTCAAGTTCATCAATTCAAATTCCTCTCGTAAAAATTTCCCTGCCAAAAAAAAAAAATTCTTAAAAAGAAATACTATAAAAAAATTCAAAATTCATGATTCCCGCTCGTGCCAAGAAATGAAAGGAATAGAGAATTTGGTTAATACTCGTTAATAGTCATTAAAGGAAGCTATTAAAAAAGTTCCCCATTGTCCATCATATAAAGCTCTTTGCATTGCAAATGCAACCCCACGCTTTTTGGGGGGGAAATATGAATTATTATTCTTGTTCTTAATTCCATTGCACCGCTCCCACCCGGGTTTATTGGGGGTATTCCCGCCTTTTTAAATTCAAAGGGTAGAGAAAAAAAGGGATAGAAAAGAAGGGTAGAAAAACAAGGATATCTTCAATAAAAAAGGGGCAACATCATTGTTTTTACTTTTTTTGTACCCACAGAAACATTGTGGATGTTCATTTTTCTAGAAAAAGGAAGGGCTACCTCCGGACATGGAGGCGATGGAGGTACAGGGTGTAATAAAAACCACAAAGGGGAATAACTACCCTTGTTCTACAGAGGGAAAGAGAGAGAGAGAAAACATTATTACACTGGACTATTAAGAGATGATGGTAGAGCTCTTCATATTTTTCCAGGGGCTTTTCACACAGAAGAAGAAAAGTTGAACAGTTTTTAAGTGTTTTTTTTTCCTTCCAAAAAAGGAGAGATGAGGGCAGGGACCGTGAGGATGATGATGAGGAGGTGGAGGAGGAGGATGAAAGGAGAGAGCAAGAGAGCCCTTATCTCACACGATGAATTCACTCTACACACACTAATTTCAAACGGCCCGCCCTCTTCTACTACTACTTGAGCGTAGAAAGAAGATATAATTATTCATGTGTGGATGGGGACCTTGTGTGTATGGGAGGGAGATATAAAAAAATAGTGCGTGTGTGTGTGTTTTCACTCTCTGAGTAATGAATGCAAATTTCTTTTGAAAAAGAGGATGAAGGAGGGAGGGGAAAGTTTTTTTTTGCTTTTTTCTTTTGCTTTCCTGGAAATTCCACACATGAAAGGTCGAATTTTTCTCTCGCTTTCTCTTCATAAAAAGTTAGTTAGAGGGACTCACACCCATTATTTTTTGCGGCTTTTTACATGTCCAGGAGAAATTAGGAGGTGCATTGTCTGGAAGATACTCCTTTTATTTTATGTTTCTAATTTTTCTCCCTTTCTTTATTCCCGGGTTTTCTCAGATTTTTTTGTCGATTTCTCTCTTATTTTGCTTCTGCTTTTCTCTGATTTTTTCTCGAATTCTCTCTGATTTTTTCTCGATTTCTCCCTTATTTTCTCTCGATGTCTCTCTGATTTTTTCTCTCCATTTCTTTCTTATTTTCTCTCGATTTCTCTCTTATTTTGTCTGCTTTTCTTTGATTTTTTATCCCCTTTCTTACTTATTTTCTCTCGATTTCTATCTTATTTTATTTCTGCTTTTCTCTGATTTTTTCTCCTCTTTCTTACTTATTTTTTTCTCAATTTCTCTCTTATTTTGCATCTGCTTTTCTCTCTGATTTTTAATATTATTTATCTTCTCTATTTCTCTCTGATTTTTAATATTATTTCTAATATTATTATTATTATTTTTAATATTATCTTCTCTATTTCTCTAATTTTTTAATATTATTTATCTTCTATATTTCTCTAATTTTTTAATATTATTTATCTTCTATATTCCTCTAATTTTTTAATATTATTTATCTTCTCTATTTCTCTAATTTTTTAATATTATTTATCTTCTCTATTTCTCTAATTTTTTCTCTTTCGCTTCTTCATTTGTTCTCCGACGAGCTAATTTTCTCTTTGACTTTCTTTATACGATGTTCTCTTTTATTTCCTTTAAATTTGTACCCTACACTTACGCACATCTTTTTCCGCCTCACACTTTAAATTTCCCCCGCTTTCCCCGTCTCCGCCACCGTCATTTTCCCTCTCCAAGAACCTCCTTGATGCTCTCCCTGCCTTTTCAAAGCCATTTCATCCGCCAGACCAATAAAAGATGTTTTCCCTGTGCTCCTAATACAATAGAAAGGTTAGTACTTTATTTTTTGGCGCGAGGCCGGCGGAAGTACGGGGGAGCCACCCTAAAAGAAGAGACAGAGAGACAAAAAGAAGTGGAAGAGCAATAGAAAGCGAAAGAGAGAGAGAGAGAGAGAGAGAGAGAAAGAAAGGAAGAAAAAAAGGAGGTCTGGATCTTTTTTATTTTATTTTGTAACCCATTTGCATTCGCACCCAAGTAGAAAGTGTACACACACAATACAGGGCTCGTGAATGGTACTTCAAGTAGAACATGAAGTTAGGGAATTAAAAGCATCCAGAAGGGAAGTTAAAAAGCATAACAAGATTCTTGTTAGAAAAGTGTGCTCATGCCGTATAAAAAAGAATGGTGAGGAGTCGGGAGAGGGAGAATAATCATAAAAAAAAGAGGAAGGGACAAAAGAGTGAGGGAAAGAGGGAGAGAGATCAGGAAAAAAAGAATGGGAGTGAGAGAAAGAAAGGCTAGAATGAAGGAAATGGTCCAACACTATCTTTTACGTGGCGTAAACTATTCAAATTTACATAATAATGCCTTGTTAGTGTAGCAAAAGTTGAGTATCAGGGTAATCACAGGATATTTGCATACGACAGACGGATATCGTTTTCGTCCCCAACAACAATTCGGGGAGAGCGAGAGAGAGAGAGAGAGAGAGAGACAGAGAGTCTCTGTAGAGAATAAAGGGGAAATTGTCCGTTCTTTCCCATCCTTATCATTTTCCAGGAACAACAGACTCGGAGGGAAATTACGAAAAAAAAGCAGGGGAAAACCTTACGCTTGTTAGTAGGTATTCTTACCATCCTTTTTCTCTCCTAATTCTCTCTGTCACCCCTGTTTCTCTCTCTTTCTATTTGTCTCTCTTATCCTACCAATTTGCTCTTTATTTGTCTCTATTTCTCTCTCATCCTACCATTTTGCTCTTTATTTGTCTCTATTTCTCTCTCATCCTACCATTTTGATCTTTATTTGTCTCTATTTCTCTTCTTTTTTCCAGTTTTTCTCTAATTTGTTCCACTTTTTCTCTAATTTTCCCAGTTTTTCTCTAATTTTTTCCAGCTTTTCTCTGTTTTTTTCTTTCTTTGCTTTTGCGCCAAAGGAAAATACGTTGAGGAAAATAAAACAACTAGAGAAAGGAAACCCGAGAAAAATTAAGAAAAAACAGAGAAATTCGGGATAGAAAACCAAGAGAGAAATTCGAGAAAGAAATCAAAGAGGGAAATTCGAGAAAGAAAACAGAGACATTTGAGAAAGCAAACAGGGAGAAATTCGAGAAAGAAAACAGGGAGAGAAATTCGAGAAAGAAAACAGGGAGAGAAATTCGAGAAAGAAAACAGAGAGAGAGAAATTCGAGAGAGACAACAAAAGAGAGAAATTCGAGAAAGACAAAGGAGAAACAAGCAAAATCGAGAAAAAAACGGAGAAAAAGAGAGAAAATGATAAAAATGAAAGAGACAAGAAATAGGCCCAATATGCACAAATAAGATGGCACACGGAACAAATCTAAAAACATTAACATGGGAGTAAAAAGGGCCCAAAAAAACTGTGGAGGCTCACCACACCCCTTGCCTACATTTAAAAGGAAATCAAAGAAGAATAAAAATCTGATTTCCTATTCTCCACTCGAATAATAATGGCTTATATAATGGGCATTTCCTTCCCCCTCCCATCCCCCCGACTTCCAATCGTCCCGCCATCCTCGTCATCGTCTCCTTTCCTTCCGTTTGTACCTTTCACAGGATGTTGTTCAAGAGTTTTTATTACTCCTTGTCTCATGTACACTGGCATTCCCAGGGCTGTGTGGTGCCGTAAAAGGAGAGTGAGGGGGATGAATTGGGGGTAATAATGATATTGCATACGTGAGGAGTACACGGGGAAAGGGGGAAAGAGGGTCTTTTTGTGAGAAATACAAATATTATTGTGGTCTTGGAAGCTCCCATTCCCTCTTTATTGTTCCTTTCCTCCGTCTCCGCACTCTCCAGTGTTTAAACACTGATTCTCTTCAATCTCCATCTCATTTCCCTACGCTTTCCACCACTACTTTGCACCTAACTCTATTGGCGGGAAAATGGCCCTTTCAATACTTATTTTCTCCCATTTCCTCCTGGCTCTTTCCCCCTCTTTCACTGCAATTGCCTTTTTTTTATTTGGGACATTTATTCGTATTTCCCGCCAATTCCCTAGTTTTCTCTCCATTTGGGCTCGTTTAGAGGGAAATTCCTTAATTTTTATTTTCTCCAATTGACTCCCTTAAACGTTTTATCAGGGAGGTTAATCAGGAATTTTGACCGTGGGAATTTTTTTATTCTTAAGGATTTTTTCCCCACGCACCTTTTTTTGTCTTTGGTTCCTTTTCTTACTTTTTAATTTCACTTTCTCTTTTCTCTCTGGCTTTCTCTGCTGCTTTTTTTGGACTTTATCTTTTCTCTCGGGCTTTCTCTGCTGCTTTTTTTGGACTTTCTCTTTTCTCTCGAGCTTTCTACGCTGCTGTTTTTGGACTTTCTTATTTCTCTCGGGCTTTCTCTGCTGCTTTCTTTGGACTGTCTCCTTTCTCTAAAGCTTCCTCTGCTGCTTTTTTCGGACTTTCTTTTTTCTCTAGGACTTTCTCTGCTGCTTTCTTAAATTTCTTCATTTGATTTCTGGGTTAAAATCGTCTCTTTCGGTGTCGCTTTCCCTTGATCATTCTCCACTGTCCCACCCTATTTATTCCCATAATTTCTTCTGTCCTCCTTGAGCAACTCCTTTCCCTCTCTCTCTCTCTCTCTCTCAGGCCTCTCATCCCACCTCCTTCACGTGGTCTCCAAAGCGTAATAAATCCTTTCAAATCTCCTTTACCTCCCCTCTTTGAAAAAATCCCTCTCCCATACCCCACATTCTCTCTTCCCCCACCCCCTTTGGAGGAAGGAGAAAAAAGTGCTTTTTTCCATTTAAAAGCTTTAGAAAAAATTCCTACAACAGCAATTCATCCATAAAGATAGGTAATGGTGGAGGGAGAAAGTTTCTTTTCACACACTTTCCCCCTTCCCCTTCACACTTGTCCGCCAAAAGGTAGTTAGGGAGAAGGTGGGAAAGCCATATAGAAAGAAAGTGGGGGGAGAGAGAGAGGGAAAAATTGAACAAAGTACGGGATCGCTTTCGTAAATCCTTGGAAGAAAAAAAAATACTTGAGAAGCTCAATAAAAAAGTTACCTTCTACCTCCTGCCATTCCCTTATATTGGGCTAGAGCGAAAGAGAGAAATGGAGGAGAAAAGTGGGAGAAAGAAGACCATTGACTATTATCTGTGTATGCTGTTGTAAAAGGGAATAGCCCAGGTTTTTTCCGTCTCTTTCTCTCTCTCACTTTTTCTCTCTCTTTCTCTCTCTCAATTTTTCTCTCTCTTTCTCTCTCTCTCACTTTTTCTCTCTCTTTTTCTCTCTCAATTTTTCTCTCTCTCTTCTTTCTCCCTCAGCACTTGAATGACTTTCACAGTCAATCCTTTTATCCAAATTGGCACCTCCGCCGTTGCCTTTCATCGCTCTCGCGGATGATTATTATTGCCCCTCCACCATTTATACATAAGCATTAGGAATCCTCAATATGTAGCCCTTTTGCTGTACATACAAATGTCAGTAGTTCTCCAAAGAGATTTTTTTCCCTCTGAAAGGGAACCTCCAAAAAACAAAGTGAGACTCCCCAAAAGAAATGTATAATAATTCAAAATAATACAGACAATCACCCATGTGGTAAGAAGCAGAGGAAAGCAGAAAAGTCAGGGAGGAACATGAGAGGAAGGGAAAAAACAAGTGAGCTGATTTTATGGCTCCAGTGAAATTGAGCAATGTTCTTTATATAGCAAGTGTGTATACGTATATACATTTGTAATATATGTACAGTATAAAAAGGGGGAAGCAAAGGATTCCCGAGGTCACAAATTCCCTATATTTTGTGGGGTATACCAGCCCTGGGAGTGAGATGGTACTTACTTTTTTCACACTTTGTAGTAGATGAGGGCTGGAGAGGGAGAGGGGAGAGGGAAGACATCAAGTGAAATCCTGGTACAGCTAACGGGCACATCATGCACTCAAACCCTTTCTTTTGGAGGGGGAGAGTGTACAACAGCCGGCAAAAGTACAACAATGACAATTGAGGAGGAAGGAGAGCGGCAGGGAGGAATACAAAGAGACGAGGAAAGTGAAACAAATCAACAGTGGGCGAGAGAGGAATATGAGAGAAAAGTGAAAAACGGAAAAAAGCTGGGAGAGACAGCGGTAAAAGAGAATTTGAGAGAGAAAGGGAAAAATCGGGGGTAAAACGGAGAAAAATTATTTAAGCTGTAGAGAAAGCAAAAGGGAAAATTAAAGAGAAAATTAAAAAATTGTAGATAACGTAAAATATAAAATTAAAGAGAAAATTAAAACAAATCTGATGAGAAAGCAAAAGAGAAAATTAAAGACAAAATTAAAACAAATCTGCAGAGAAAGTAAAATATAAAATTAAAGAGAAAATTAAAGAGATTTTTTTTCAACTGTAGAGAAAGTAAACGGGAAAATTAAGGATAAAACAATAGAAAATTTAAAAAAAAACTGTAGAAAAAGTAAACGGGAAAAAGTCAAGATAAAACAAGAGAAAGTAAACGGGAAAATTCAAGAGAAAACAAGAGTAAGAAAACAGAGAGAAATTCGAGAAAGAAAAAAGAGAGAAACTCGAGAGAAAAAAAGAGAGAAACTCGAGAAAGAAAAAAGAGAGAAACTCGAGAAAGAAAACAGAAATCGAATAAAAAATGTCAGTGCAAAGATGAAGCACCAAACAAAAGTGAAAACAAAGCAAAAAAGAAGATTAAAAAGAAAGCCGAACAAAATTAAAAAATGGAGAGAAAGACAACGAAAAATTAAAAGCACAGAGAAACCTGACAAATGAGAAATTGTTGAAGGAAGAAAATACTCTAAAGAAAGTCAGAGAATGAAAAAAAGGATAAGAAAGAAAATAAAGAAGGAAAAAGAGAAAAAACGAGAAATGCTGTAAAAATATGACTCAGCAAAAAGGGAGTTTATAAATGGAGAAATACCCCCACATATAAAAGGAGAGAAAGGAAAACGTCAAAAAGAAAGAGGAAAAAGGGGAAATAGAATCCCGAGGAGAAGTCCAGTGAAGGAGAAACATGGACGAGAATAAGATTTGGCTCTCTTGGAAGCCCCCAGAAAATAATCATGGGAGTACATAGCCCTTGTACTTTGCATAGAGGAGCATGCATCCGAATAATGATCAAGGATCTTCTCTCTCTCTCTCTCTCATCTCTTTCTCTCTCCGTCGACGTGTTTATATTTTATGTTCACAATCGCAACACGTTTTTGACATGTTCTTTCCGCTCCTCCGACTCCAAAGGAAAAGCCGAGTGAAAATACAAGTAGAAGAGAGAGGAACAACAAGAGAAAGCTGGAAGGACCGTAGTATTACAACAAATAATACATCACACAAAACTTGTAGTTTTACTCTCTCCCTCTCTTGCTCTCTCCCTCCCTCTCTCTCTCGCTCTCAAGTCCCTCATAATACAATGTAATGCGCTCACCCAAAACTACATTCAATTACATCAACCACAAGAAGTAAGGCTTCTCCTGAGAATCACAACTCACACACACTCGGGGAAAAGTACCTCTTCTCCTCCTCCTCATCCTCCTCCGTCTCCTCCGCATCCTCCTCCACACTGATTCCCCACGTCTACCACACTTATGGCTGGAGTCAGGGCCTACATATGTACATATTTATATGAGGACATATATAATGCCAAAAAGGAGATAAAGTCCCTTGTAAAGCAAGGATGTTATGTCAGGTTTATGGCTCTCCCTTCCATGTCCTAACATGGGCACAATTACATGCAAAAATCTCCACCTTCCCCGCCTTCACTATGGGAGATGATACCGATTCTGAGAGATACATAAGAAGTATGGCTCCAAAATGGAATAAGTCCTTCTATAAAATAAAAATAAAACATACCTACTTTTAATGAGGGCACAGATTCATTTTGGTTTTACATTCCCTTTTTTCTATACATGAAAGTGCAATGAAAGAGATGCTATTTTAAAGACACGGAAAAGTGGGATATGTGAAAACCGTGTTGAAGCTTGGCCGTGTACATGGGTGTGCTCTTCCTACAAGGAGGATGCGGGAGAAGTCCAAGAGGAAGAAGGCGAAAGATGCTTTTGAGTCACTCCATCATCATGGTTTACCATTTCATTGAATATTCACGGCACATCCCAATCCCGTGGAAATTCACAGTATTTTTTTTTGCGAGACGAGAGACTCCTTCATTTCCCGGAAATGTGCGAAGAGATGAGAGCGAGACGGAGACTACCCAATTTTTTTACCTTTTTTGTCTCTCTTCCCTCTTTCCTCCCTTTTTTCTTTCTTTTTTCCCAATTCTTCTTCAATCGTTTTTCTCTTTCTTTTTGCTCTTCTTCTTCAAAATTCCTCTTTCTTTTCTCCCATTTTTCCACTTGTTTTTGCTTTTCCCCGTCCAAATTGCAATCAAATGCAGAAAGTGATATTTAATAATAATAATGTATTCATCCCTCCATTCTTCCTCCGTCCAGGAGAATGCCCTCGGACGTGAAGGAGAGAAATTCCCATGACGACCTGATTTCAAATCCCGCACTTGTGCCTTCCCTTATGTACATATGTACATACATTGGTCTACCAGCACACACATAACTACATCAATGGACATGTACATCTCCCATGTATAAGTAAAAGGTACTTGTAACAACATAAAGGGAACACTTCCAGCAACACTCCTGCCTCTCCCCCTCTTTGGTTTTATTATGCCAGAAAAATAAATCACACGTGTACCTTTTTTCCCCCTGAAAAAAAAAGGGCTCTCCACAAAAAAATTGTCCAGAAAAAAAGGCTGTGAAAAACACGAGGGGAAAGAGTGCTCCCACATTTTCCACACCATTTTATATGGAGAATGTGAATAAAGGAGAGAGAGAGAGAGCTGTGAGAGGGCGAAAAGGTAATAAAAAACCCCCCGTGTGCTCTAGAAAAGTGTGTAGGCTTTTTCCACGGAGTTTTTAGTACATCGGCCGAGGTGGGAGAGGCGAATCTCCAGCCAATCCTTCCCTGGCATGGGAAAAAGTAGGTTACTACCTCTCTCTCTCTCTTTTTCTCTCTCACTCTCTCTTCCACTCTCTCTCTCCTTATCGCTCTCTCTCTCTCTCGCTCTCTCTCGGTCGTTCCCACGCTCCGAGCCACTTCCACCGCCCGTCCCTTCACATTTCCATGAGATGGGAGGGAGGGAATCTCTCCAGCGCCGTGTGCAGCTCCCTTTCCAGGCTCACCTTTTCACGCAGGTAGTGGGAGATGTGAAGAGGGAGAGAGAGAGAGCCTGGAAAAAAACACCTGCGCACCTCAGTCTTCCCTTCCAGCCTCCTACTCCTGGACCAATGGTAGTCCCAACCTGGCCGTACCTGAGCCTCCCAATCAGCCTCCATAGGCTCCCTAATATCCACCTTCTCCTACCTTTGCTCAGACGCCCAAAAATCCAGTCTATCACGTCCAAAGTCCTAAAAATTTCCCTGCTATCGCTCTCCGCCCTTATCTGTTCAGGGAAATCCTGGGATTTTTATCCAGTTTCTCATTTCTCTCGGAAATCCTCTTTCATTTTTCTCCAATTTCTCACCTCTCTCGGAAATCCTCTTTTATTTTTCTCCAATTTCTCACCTCTCTCGGAAATCCTCTTTCATTTTTCTCCAATTTCTCACCTCTCGAAAATCCTCTTTCATTTTTCGATAGTTTCTCACCTCTCTCGAAATTGTTCTATAGTTTCTCCTTTCTTTCGAAAATCCTCTTCCATTTTTCTACAGTTTTTCACCTTTCTCCAAAATCCAGTTTGATTTTTCTATAATTTCTCACTTCTCTCGGAAATCCTCTTCCATTTTTCTGGAGTTCCCCCTTTTTTTGACTTGCTATTTTTGAGTTCATTTATCCCGTTCTCACATATTTTTATTTATCCCATCACCTTTATAGTAACCCCAATTTTCATAGCTATAGCTATGCCGTTTTTACTCCGAGACATTTTTCGGATTTTTATATCTATCTACATATCTATATATGTATATATATATATGTAATTATATAATATATGTTATGTATATGTACATACATATATTCCGAATTATTTTTTTTTGAATTTTCACAAGCGCTCCTTGTTTCCTTTGTGGAAATATACCTCCATTTTACTCAGCAAATATTCGTCTACTTTCCTTTGATTTGTTTCTTCGCCTGATGCTGGTAAAGGCTCGTTGGGAGAACTTTTGAACGCAAAAATCGCCTGGAACCATGTACCTTGCTCTCTTTGGGAAAAACACAAGGTCTATCTCTCTCTCTTTCTCCAATCTTCTCTATTGCTCTCGGATCCTCTCTTTTTCTCTCGGATCCTCTCTTTTGCTCTCATATCCTCTCTTTTTCCTCGGATCCTCTCTTCCCTCCCCGCCTCTCAGTAGTTCTCCGTGCAATCCCTCCGTCTCTGGGTCTCTCTCCTTATTTCATAACCAAGTCTTATGCAAAGACGATGAGCAAGCAGGGGAGGAGGGGCAGATGTCAACATCAATGTCCTGGCTCCTATCTCCCTCTCCTCATCATGATCAGGCTGGCCCAGTAGAGCCGAGTTCCTCGGAAAAACACTCGTGTCGTACATACATATTTGTACGCTGTCGGCAGGACTTTTTGGGAGGGAAATTTAATCATGTGCCTCTCTTTCATAAGAATACTTACTAGAAGGAGGAAAGGACTCATTTTGATCAAAGCATGGGCTTAACTACTTGTGGCTTCTTCTTCTCTCTCTCTCTCTCTTTTCCCTCTCGCTTGTCCTCTGTAAATGCCACGAGAGAAGAATTTTTTAAAGCCCTCGACCGCCCCTTGTACCGTAATACCTTCCCTAAAATGGGGGTAAATATGATTTTTTTCTGAGAGGAGGGAGAGGAGGGAATATACAAATAAATTTCATTTTTCATAAATACCAAAAAAGTCCTTGTGCGACGTAAATCATACTCACACCAAGGACACATGGGGTAAACACGGGAAGAGGAATTCCAGGAGCAGATTTGTAGGAAATGCGAGAGGGATGTGACAAGAGCCTTATCTCGGGGAGACCACAGTTTATCAGGCCCAACCAGGTTACCCGAAAATGGAGGGAGAAAAAAATGGGAGAGAGGGACTCGGGAGAAAAAGTGAGACATCCTATACGTGATTTTTGTCCTATCTCTCTCCCTCTCTCTCTCCCTCTCTCTCTCTCTTCTTCTCCTGCCAATACAGAAGCTTGTATAGGCTACACATCATAAATAAAGTAGTATCTGAAAGGGAGAATATACAGTCGATGAAGAAAGGAGGGATGAGGTGGAGAGTGAGAGAGAAATGTACAGATCCGAAAATTCGGAGGGAATCGAGCTGAAACGGAAAGGGACTTATAAATCTCTTAGGGAAAGCCATTCATCATGCAAAGTGTCAAGTGTCCTCCGTAGTTCCACGCTGTCCATTGTACACCCAGCCACCTGGGGCAATCGCATGTCGCCGGGCCTTCTCCCCTCTCCTGTCTCTCTCTCTCTCTCTCTCTCTCTCTCTCTCTCTCTCTCTCTCTCCCACAAGTAACAATATCATGGTGGGGTAGTCTGACTAATAATAGTGATGATAATAATAATATTACCCTTCCACTCCCGTCCAGACACACCGTCGCAAAAGAGGTAAAATGGCACACACACAGAACACACGTTCTCCGGGTCTCTCCTTCCTTTACGCTGGATTTTCAGGGGATGTAGAGAGAGAGAGTGCAGGCACAGTGAGAGGAGAGTGAGGTGGAAAGAGAGAGACGTATAAGCATACATGTATTATATGTAACAACACATCAATGAGTCAAAAGCTTGACTTACTCCTGCTGCTCTCTCTCTCTTCTCTCTCTCTCTTCCTCGCTCTCTCTCGCTCTCTCTCTCTCTCTTCCTGCTGTCTCTCTCTGTAACTTTTGTGAATAGTGGGAGCAGTAGAACACGGTGACACTTTAACGGTGGAGGCTGACTATGGCTATTATATTTACCTCTGTCTCTCTGTCTCTCTGTCTCCCTCTCTTCCTCTTTCTCTCCCTTTCCATTTTTTATGACCTTCCTCTCTTTGTGTCTATCCCCTCATATCCCTTCGGAATCTCCCTTTCCCAATTTTGCTTCCTTTCTTTGACTCTTCTTTGAATTCTCTTTTCTAGAATCACTAGAATTGCTGTCCCTTTTTTCTTCTCTTGCCTCCTCTTTTGTCTCGGTGTCTCGCTCACTCGTCTTTTCTCTGCATTGTCTGTGGTGTTTTCTCTGTATTTTTCTTTGGTATTTTCGTTCTATTTATCTCTGCATTTTATCTGGTCCTTTCTCTAGGCTTTTCTTTCTATTTTTCTCTGTATTTTCTCTTCTTGTTACTGTCTATTTTTCTCTAGTCTTTTCTCTGTATTTTTGTCTAGTATTTTTTTCTATGTTTCTCAGCATTTTCTCTGGTTTTTTCTATGATTTTTATCTCCAGTCTTTTCTTTCTTTTTTTCTCTGCATTTTCTCTGCTTTTTACTGTCTATTTTTTGCTGGTCTTTTCTCTGTATTTTTGTCTCCGTCCTCTGCATTTTTTTATCATCTTTTTTTTTTTTTAGATTTTTCTCTCTTCCTTCCTCTGTATTTGTCTCTCACTTCGTCCTTCTGCTTCTCTCTCTTTTCCCTATTTAATCTTTTTGGCTTTATTTGCTTTCCCTTCCATTTTTTGGGTGTCTCGTCTCCATAGATATTCAAGTTCTTTCGTGCCTCTCTTTGTGGAATTCTCTCTCTTTCTCTCTTTGTCCCTCGAAACTGCCCCCTCCTCGTGTCCTTCCATACTGTTTCCGTCTCAGGAGGAAGGACAAAGCTCTCGGAATAACTCAAGCAATAACAGAGCTCGTCTCGATTCTCTATCTCGCTCTCTCACTCCCTCTCTCTCTCTCTCCTCCCGTGTGTGTTGCCGACAGTGAGGGAGAGAGAGTGCATAAGGTATGAAAAGCGACAGTCTCACACAAGTGTATAAAGTCTTCGGAGTCGTAACAAACCGTTGCTCCACTCTGATGCATTGCATTTATTCCTCCTCATAAATCACACAAAAGGCACCCAAAATCTACGTGTGGAATATTACGCTCTCTCTCTCTCTCTCTCTCTCTCTCTATTTCCAGCCATATACAAGCCACATCAACATAAGTTCCCTCAAATCCCCTGTACAAACACGGCCATTACATTCCTGGGGACAAGGACTCCTTCAAAATTCTATTCATCCTTCACTTCTCCCTTTTTTGGGCATGACCAGAAAAAACTGGATTTGCCCCTAAAAAATATAGGGATTTCCCCCAGAATTTTTCTGTACTTACCGTCTAAGATTTATTTCCCCTTAATTCCAATACTAAACTCCCATATTCTTAATTTTCCATTTCACTACATGCAACGACGTATATTCCCGAAATTAAAATGAAATCCCTTTTCCCACCGTCTTTCCCCGGTAAATCCCAAACAAATACGGGAAATTCCCGGAGAATGAAAAGTGAACGTGCTAAGTGAGGACAAAAGTCGGGCACTTTTTTTTTCCCCGGGTAATGTGAGAGAGAATTCAAATAGAAAGTCGGTGAGGAAATCCCGGGGAGAGGAGGAGAAGTTAATACGCCGTGTGAAATGAGGCTCTCCGGTAAAATGTCACGAGACGGAGGAGCGAGACACTCCCAAGTTTTATTCGTCCGTGTATAAATTCTAGCTGCGGTGCGCCGTTGTAAGTGGATACACCCATTAGAGTCATTTACCTATATGTATATCAAGGCCTTTTTGGGGGGAACACCTAAGATGTCTCCAGAGCGATGACGGGGAGCAGAGGAGAGACAGAGAGAGAGAGAGAGGATGCCGAGACGAGACAGCGTTTGGAAACAGAAACCATGAGAGAGGGACGAGAAAGAGAAAGGGAGAAATAGTAGTGTGAGACGAGGCAGGGTGAGAGAAGGTGGGAAAGGAAGCGTGACAGAGCGTCTGCGAGAGAGAGAGAGAGAGACAGACAGAGAGAGAGACAGAGAGAGAGAAAGTGAGTAGATTAATATCGGTGAGCGTCAGCGTGTCATATGCAACCCCGAAGGGGATTAATACACGTACCTTTTGAAAACGTACGTGCGAAATTATTGCCTCGTGGCTTTTCATTAAAATGCTCTCATATTCGACGGAGACACACACATTTTCTCTCTCTCTCTCTCTCTGTATCTCTCTCGCTCTCGCTCTCGCTCTCTCTCTCGCTCTCTCTTCATTTCTGTCTCTCTCCTTTCTCTCTGTCCCAACGAGACCCAGTGATATCCTGGAAAAGCCCATGCTGAACAAGGCTCCAGTTGCAACTCTCATGCTACATGGGAAGATTTGTATGGGGAATATACATGGAAGATACATATGTATATATACATATATATATATACATAGGTATGTATATATAGATACATGGACAATACATGTAAAAGGGGGCCACATGTTAATAAATGGGGAAGAGGGCCGTCTATGGAGCATTGGAAGCCCAGGGAAAGGAACGGTCCGTCCGTCACCCACTTTTACCCCTCAGTGGATTTGTGAGAAAGGGAGAGGGAGAGAGAGAGGAAGAGAGAGAGAGAGAGAGAGAGAGACGAAGAGAGAGAGCGGCGTTCCACGCTCCATAGACCACTAACTTCCGCGACTTGATTCCCCATCGTGATTACTGATGATGAGCAATAAAATGATCCCTGTACTCGATTTACCTTCCTCATCTCCATTTCCTATTTCCATTTCCATCGCCGTCACACTCCCCAGAAAAAGAGTGCCCTCTTTCCTCTCCCGTATAGATCCTATTTATGTTTTTCCTGTTTTTCCCTCTCTCTCTCTTAATTTTTTTCTCCCTTTTTTCCCTCTCCCTTTTTCAACCCCCTTTGGTTTTTATGGGGAAATCCCCCCTCTCGCCTTACACTCTTTGCCTCTCTTCGGGTTCTCTCTCATTTTATCTCTCTTCCTGGTCTCTCTCATTTGCTTCCCTGCACTCTTATTTCCCTCTCTTCAGTCTCATTTCCCACTATTTCCCTCTTTTGGTCTCTTTTTCTGTCTCTCATTTCCCTCTCTTGTGTACTCTCTCTCTCGCTCTCTCTTTCTCTCTGTCATTTACCTCTCCGAGTCCCTCTAGCTCCCGATGCCTTTCCTGTATTTTTGTCTCTCATTATTTGTATTTATATTTTAATTCCTCCCTCCATCCCTCTCTCTCTCCCTCTTTAAGGTCTCTCCTTTTGTATCCTCACCCCTGTTGTATCTTCTGGGGCTCTCTCTCTTGCCCATTCCCCCTCAATGCCCCCCTCCCTCAGCTTTTTATTTGACTCATCCCCGTAAACACATGGCTCCCCTGGAAGAGTGAGAGGGAGAGAAAGAGAGATGCGACACCCGTAATATAAAACAAGTGAGAGAGAGAGAGAGAGAGAAAGAGAGAGACTCATCGTATTGAGAAGTACGTGAGAGAGACTTTTTCACTGATGGCATAATAGTCAACCTCACGGTCTGAGCAGTGTATAAATAAGATTAAGGCCTCACTCTCTCCTCATTCCTACCTCTCGCTCTCTCCCTCTCCCCGCACTCCCTTACGGACATATATCACGGGAAATATTTTAGGCAGTGAGAGAGAGAGAGAGAGAGAGGGAGAAAGTGAGCCGAAATAGAAGGGAGGATAGGCCCTGGAAGCTCCAGAGTAAAGTAAGGGGCTTCAATAAATTCTCCAGCCTGCACTTTGCATATTGATCAGACAAGATAATCTAATCAGAAAAGAAACACTCGCTTCTTCTTTTCCCTCTCCGCATCTTCCTGCATTCCTTCACCCGGATCATCATCAGGGCGAAAGAGAGAGGGAGAAAGAGAGAGTGAGGAGGGATATAGCACTCTTCATTTCATCATCCTCAGTCGTTTCCCTAATAACGAGGAGAGTGAGCCGGAGAGAGAGAGACAGAGAGAGAGACAGAGAGAGACAGAGAAAATACCTTTAGCCGGGGAACAACCTGCAAAAAATATACACACTTCTCAATTCCATAAACATTAGTGGAAATCCTTGGGAGTCAACGAGAGAGACAAGGCAGGAGGACTTTTAAATGAAAATTAGCCTTCCCTTTACCGTTTCGCCTTTTTTTTCTCTCCGAGAATATAAAGCCCTGGCTTTTACATGGGAGAAAAAAAAGCGTTACACAATTACGAGGAGAGGCAGAGCAAATAAAACTCCAAAGGGGATACTTCCGACGCTCTCCTTTGGCCTAATGCTTTCCTCCAATAATACTCGGAGAGAGAGAAAGAAACGAGAGAGAAAGCGAGAGAGAAAGAGAGAGAGAGAGGGAGAGAGAGAGGAATTGGAGGGAGAAGGAGAGAGACAAGGAGAATTATGCAAGCAACTCCAAAAGTATTCAATTACGTGAACAACCCGTCGAATTCCAATAAGATGCCCCAGTCAACCCCCCTCCCCCTCTCCCTCTCTATATGATGAGGTAAGAACAAGGATTCCTCTCTCTCTCTCTCTCTCTCTTCAAAATAATATTGAAACCCCGGAGAGGGAGATGGTCCCCGCCAATGGAAGGAAGGCCCTACTTGTTGTAAAAGGCCACTCCTGTATGCAAATGGAACAAGTCACTTACTGTAACTTCCTTTTTATTATTGAGTTGGGGTCCATCTGATAAAAAAAAGTGGACAGAGAGAGAGAAAGTGAGCAAAAGAGAGAGAGAGAGAGAGAGAGAGAGAGAGAGAGAGAAATAGAAGGTCGAAAATCCGTTTGATACGGACAGGCTATCATCATCATCTTCGCCCACAATCCTTTCGGGATTTACTCAGCCATACACTCTTCTTCCCTGCACTTTGAGGAGTAAACCGGGAGGAAATTTATATATGTGGAAAAGTAGGGGAAAAAGTGGGAAAGGAGAGAGAGAGGAAGAGAGAGAGAGAGAGAGAGAGAGAGAGACGAAAAGTCAATGGATAGTCGGAGGGTGAGAGGGAGAATTTCAATGTGAAACATTCCAGAGGATTTTTCATGTCAATGCAGGTTATCAGATTGAGAGGGAAAGGAGCGAGATGAGCGAGAAAGAGAGAGATGAGAGAAAAAGGGAGAGGCATGCGAGAAAAAGAGAGAGATGCGAGAGGGAAGTAGAGAGAGACAGAGTTGGACTTCGTCTGCATCTTTTCCCTTTCTTTCAATGTACTTCCTCATTTTTTTCCCTCTCCAAAATATTCCAGGCTCATGGTCTTTCCAAGAGGAAAATGTACCATTTTTACACTCTCCTCCCTGTCTCTCATTTTTTCGGGGGGAAAGAATTATTCCAGGGAGAAAGAAGTGTAACTATATAAATAATTTTATTTCAGAACCTTCCTTTCTCCCAGGATTTTTTTAATAACGGCTGTAAATATGGAGAGATAGAGGGAGGTGAGCAGACCAAGAGAGAAAAGGAGGATGTGAGAGAGACAGAGGGAGAGAGGAGACGGATCAAGTGATGAGAGAGACTGATGGAGACGGAGGGCAGAGAGGGATCTAGAGAAAGCTCCTTTATTGGACGGCGGAGAGATTCAGAGAGGGAAATACGAGAGAGAAATTGCAAAAAGAAAATATGCGAGAGAAATTGAAAAAGGAAAATACGAGAGAGTAATTGAAAGAAGAAAATACGAGAGAGAAATTGAAAGAGGAAAATACGAGAGAGTAATTGAAAGAAGAAAATACGAGAGAGAAATTGAAAGAGGAAAATACGAGAGAGAAATTGAAGGAGGAAAATACGAGAGAGATTGAAAGAGAGAGGAAGAGAGAGACTGAAAGAGAGAAGAAGAGAGAGATTGAAAGAGGGAAGAAAAGAGAGCCTGAAAGAGAGAGAGAGAGAGGAAAATGAACAATCGGAAACAAGGCGTTACCTACTCCTACTTACAACTTCGGAGGAGGATGAGTAGTAAAAAAAAATATGTACAAAGAAGATTCCTCACTCTCCCGACACCGCCAAAAAAAAATACATGAAAGAGGAAGAAGGGAGAAAAAAGGGAGAGAGAGCCCGGGAAAAATAACCCGGGTAGAGAAAAGAAATTAATGTCCGGAAGGTAGAGAATGCAGCACGGCAGGAATCTTCACAGCGTCCGATTTTTTCCGCCGTCGCTTCCCTCTCTCTCTCCCTCTCTGTATATCTTCCGCCGCTCTTTTATATGCACTCACTCACTCAAGAGACTCACCGAGGGAGGGACAGAAAAACAGGGAAAGAGAGAGAGAGATGGAGGGAGAGAGAGGGAGGGAGAAAAATAAAAGAATGATGATCGCTCTCCTCCCGCTTCTGTAACTACTGCTTACAATTGCTCTTGGATGTATTTCATCCCTGTGTGTACGGAGGAGGATGAGGAGGATGAGGCGGAGGGGAGGAGATTCTCCCTCCAGAAAGCAATGATGCATGCCTTCACTAAAGACTCACATTCAGGAAACATTTTTATTGCAAGGTATACGTATACAACACTCACCGTCTCTCTCTCTCTCTCTCTCTCTCTTCACTTCACTTGAAGCCATTCTCTCATGTCGACAAGTTAGGAGAGAGAAAGGAAGAGAGAGAGAGAGAGAGAGCGAAAGGAAGAGAGAGAGAATGGAGGGGAAAAGGTACCCCTTCACAATGACTACACAATTCCAATAATGTAGGAACATACGGTGTTAACATTTTTGTCAGGAGGAGAAAAGGACTGAGGGAATTATTACACATATGTACACACATGTAGACGTATCAAAGTCTTGTGAGTGAAAGTGGGATGCCACCCATTTAGTTTATGGTAGGCAAACACCGGGCTATGGATAGGATCTCCTCACTAAAATCTTTCTTGCACTTCCTCCTCATCTTCGGAGAGAGAGAAAACTTTTTTTTATGTATTTCCCTTTTATTTATCTGCCACAAGTCACTTTGTAACCCTCAACACTAACTCGTATGGCTCTCATATGGCTTTTCCCTGGGAGAAAAGAGGCTCACTCAAATTACCATTAGGAGCTCTACCTTTTCTCTTTATGGACCGGGGAGAGGCTGGGAGCGTCTTGGGAAAAATATGGGGTCATGACCTCTCTTCGGGGAAAGTCCGGGACTTTATTTTGGCCTCGATTTGTTTTCGCCGAATTTTCCCTTTCTTTTTCTCGAATTGGCTCTTTATTTTTCTCGAAATTTTCCTTTCTTTTTCTCGAATTTGCTCTTTATTTTTCTCGAAAATTTCCTTTATTTTTCTCGAAAATTTCCTTTATTTTTCTCGAATTTGCTCTTTATTTTTCTCGAAAATTTCCTTTATTTTTCTCGAATTTGCTCTTTATTTTTCTCGAAATTTTCCTTTATTTTTCTCGAATTTGCTCTTTATTTTTCTCGAAATTTTCCTTTATTTTTCTCGAATTTGCTCTTTATT
>JAQGBT010001208.1:0-34870 GCA_034698585.1 Disparrhopalites patrizii
GTGAGAGAGAGAGAGAGAGAGAGAGAGAGAGAGAGAAAGAGATAGAGTGAGAGAAAGAGAGAGAGACGTGTGAGTGGAGTGTTGGAGAGCGAGGGAGCGAGGGAAGGCTGGGAAGGGAATGACGAGAAAAGAAGGATAAGGGAAGGTTGGCTCGGGGGTTTGTGGAGGCTTTCCGTCGTTCCCCACCTCCCGCGGCCCATCGCAGTGGTGACGAGCGGAGCGAGAGTCGTTGGTGTTTGTGAAAATCCTCGAGCATAAAATTTCAATTCTACCTGGTTTTTTTGCACATCTTCAACTCTGTGCATGGACAAAAAGTGGAAGACGCTGGTAACGTACCTCCTAACTCTCTTTAATTCTCACTTTAATCAACATTAGTGGTAGAATTTCCGAATTACAGAGTCCTCACTTTCCACTGGGGCCTCCATCCCCATGTACGTCCTGAGTGCAGGGAGAGGCGAGGGGAGCGCGAGAGAGAGAGAGAGAGCTCAGAGAGCAGTCCCTCGACCCTCTCCACTCCACAATGCAAATGGCGGGCGCAGGGGATTCCACATTTACCAACAACTTTCCCTCCCGAATTCACTCCTTTTCCCCGTTTTCCCTCCTCAGCCCGGCAATCCTTTGACCGTGCGAATTGGACGGCCCAGTTCCACGCTCGCCCTAGCTTTTCACTCCACCTTTGTTGGCACAAGAATGAAAAGCTTGGGCTTTTGGAGAGGGAAATATTTTTGGCTTTTGGGAGGTTTGAGTGTGTGGAAGAGTTGGGATGCCTCGGCCCTGCCATGGGATTTTCCCATCAGGCAGAGTCCACAGAGGCGAGTCCTGGGGAATGCGTGGAGAGAAGGAGGATTGGAGTATTGTAGTATAGGAGCGTTGTATGGGATCTTGTGGGCCATGGAGGCATTCCCTGCTCTGCCCTCGTCGCTCCTAGCTCCTAGCATGCGAGTCCCCATCTCCCAATCCTCCCAGCTCACGTCCCCAGCATAGGGACGGCAGGCGGAGGGAGTGGAGCCCCATAGCTATAGCCTGCTTGGTCTGGGGGAAGCCTGGGCCGGCGAGAGAGTTGGATGAGGACATAAGGAGGATGAGGAGAGGATGGCAGGGCGGCAGGGATGGCGAGGCGCAGCTCCGTCCAATTCCCCACCCGCTCGCTGGGTGGAGTTTCCACGGGGAAGGCTCTTGGAAGCAGGGACGAAGGCCTGGGCACGGGGATGGGCACGGGGCCCAAACGGACCCACTCCCACTCCCACCACCACCACCACCCTCACAGCGGAAGAGGGGCAGAGAAGCCCTCTCCACTCCCAGTCCCGACTTCCTCCCACAAGTCCTCACTTCCGCTCCAGCCCTCCCAACGTCCCCACCGTCCACCCAAGGAGCTCGTGTCACCTTTCCTCACCTTCTCCCAGAGCGTCCTCAGCGTCCTTCCGCATCCCTGGGACATCCAAGGGGCTCTCCTAGACCTACTCTCCTAGACCTTGACCTAGACCTACTCTCCCTAGCCACAGTGGGCGAGATGGAGTTCCAGCCAAGCTTTCTCCCACCCAATATTTCCGCAAGTCCGCGGGGGCAACTTGAAATGTTGACTTGCACGGACTCTTGTCCGTGCGGACACTTGAGTCATATCTAAAGCCCGCATGTAGCCGCTAGCCGCCTGCACATGCTGCAGTCGTTGTAGTGCAACTGTGGCACATCTATGGTTCACTGTCACTGAAATGACTCATGTTCGGGGCAGGATTAGACACGAGACATGAGGACCGTCTCCGTCTCTCTCGACGTTTTAACCCCCTTGCAGCCAACATTTTGGAGGTTGGGTCTGGGGATGAATGTGGACACAGGTCTGATGGAGACTTGGAAGGAACAATTTTTGGGGGAGGGAGCTCTCTTTTCATTGCCTCGTGGCCTAGTCCATTAATCCCAGGATTAGTGTGTCCAGTCCTGCCTCCTCCAGTCACTTTTCTCACCATGTCAGCCAAAGCTGATTCACTTCTCTCATTCTTCTCATCCGATTTTATTTCATGCCATTCCCTCGTTCCAAAATGCACCCTTAACGCAAAAGAGCTCGCCCTGTCAGTTGCCAGTATGACGGCGCAAATTCTATAATTCTGTCACTCCCTCATCAAATACTGCATCCGCAATTCCGCAATGCAATTTGCATCAATTCCCTAGAAATTCTTGCAATTCGTATGTAATCTGTAACCTGTAAAACTGGGACTGACTTAGAAAATTCCATTGGTTGGTAGAGATTACAGAGCTATTGAGTTATGCAAAGACTTGTACACCAGTAAAGACGGAATTCAGATGGCAGTTTGTAAGGAACGAAAGGGACTCCAAAATTTCATAGTTTCCAATTGTTTGATTGATGTATAATGTTAATTGCAGTTATTTTACTGGAATTATGTACGTCATCGCTACAGCTGTAGGTACCTGGAGGAAATAGTCATCATATATCTGTATATACCATTCCCTTTGAAAAATGTAGCTTATTTCCGAGGCCAAATGAAACGACTAGTGTAAACTAGCATATCTTATTAGCAAACGAAATATGTACATTATTGTATAAATGTATCGTAAATCGTAATGCGGGAAATAAGAGGAGTAAAAAGCAGAAGATGAGGCAACCTTGTTTATAATGCAAAAAGAGAACTAAGTGCGAATCATATGTAAAGCTGATGGACATTGTCATTTTGTACCACTTCGGTGTCCACGCAGACCAGTCGTACCGTGTTACCCCCAAAACTCATGTATTTGAATGTCTCGGTCCCAGAATAGTCCCAATTAATTGCAAATACACTACTGAGCACGATTGGAGACTGTATTTTCATTTATTTATGAATACATACTACATACATCGATTCGTTCTCCAGATCCCAAAATGAATTTTTGTGCCGGAGTTGAGGTAGTTTATTGACACATGATGCTTAAGGACTGTTTTCGACGAAGTGCATGCACTCGTTAATTCCAAAGTTAACTAACTGACTTTAGAAAATGATTGTGCAGGTTCTTCTCTCCTATCTGTAGGATGAACCTGAAATAATAAAAAAATAAAAACAAGAAAAGAAATTAGGAATCTACTAATACCTGCTTCCAACGTAATATCTCACTCTCACTTTGCTACTCGTATTTGCCCGCTTCGTGTTAGTTTATTCGTAACAGTGAAGTAGAATGTTAGTTGCCAGTTTTATTGTGTTAGATAATGGCACAAAAATTGGCGTGAATGATTTTGCAAGCCTCATATGCCCTCATAAAGTAAGGCATCGCAAAGTCAATCCACCCTCCGAGTCGACCAGAGGTTTATATACTGGGATGATGTAGGAATTTCCGAATATTCTCACATAATTCTCATATAATATATGCACCCTGGAGTTCAAAGTCTTACCTCTCACCCCCTCGTGAACCTTCGTGTTTTTGGAATTAGCAGTGTTTTCGGATATGTTTTCCTACATAAGTATACAGTCCGAGTGACGCTGTTCATGATACGTCCGGGACGCCCAATACGTAACGTTGATACGACCGTAATTCGTAATATCAATTTTTTCTACTATGTTTGCCTTCCTTTGTAGAACAATTGATATTTTGCGAATTGCGGTGGCTTTCTTTGTAAAATGTTATCCTATTCATGAGTATAGCTTTTCGTGTCCAGGGACGTTTTTGTCCGACAAGTCCGTGACTGTGGGAATCCGTGTAGACGAAATGGAGGACCATGAAAGTACGTGGAGGAACGTGGGGGGGATCAAATCGCTGCTAAATGGGACTGAAAGTATCCCCCGCGGGGGGATTCTTGTTGGAGAGATTCTTCGGGATCATACTGGAGAGTATGCTCCGGTATGCTCGTTGAAAGGATACTCCAGAATACTTCACGGTGGCATTCCCCTTCCTTCTCCCCCAATGCAAATATTACGTAAGATTAAAATCGGTGGCACTCTTTCGAGGGGGATCCCTCGGGGGGGATCCAAACGCGGTTATACTGGACATAAAAGAGTTCCACTCGCAGTCATCCATCGTCCATTTCGTCTTCACGGGAATATCAAGGCTGTGTCGCAATCTTGGCGTCCAGTACTCCTTACGACTTTTCGTTGTAAGTTTAATGTAATGGTCTGCTCCAGTTTTCAAATACTGAGAGATAATTTTGAAGGCGCTTTTATGAGATCTTCGAAAAGATATCAATGTGACAGAATTCTGAAGAAACTGACAATAGCAAGCCTAATACGGTTGGCTTTTATTAGGGTAACACTTAATATTGTGGCAACGTTTTTTTCAATAATTTTCTTCCGCTGTGGTTTAAGTAGGGAAGTTTGAAGAACGGATTCTAATATGTAGCATGTTAAGCTATAACCAATAACCAAACAAATATTTATTGAACTCCTCACCGATTTCATATAATGATTTTTTTTAACCATTCTACAGTTAGCTATTTGCATGTAATTGTGACCACCCCCATCTTCAATTGTGGTAAACATTTTTATACTTGTGGAAAAAATGTTAATGTAATTTAAGTGATTACAGACTTAATATATATATATGTATGGTTATCCTGACAGTCTGGTTGAATAATTCTGCAAAGATGGGGGGAAAAATAAGAAATGCAGAAGCAGGTTAAGCTAATACTTGAATGGCCCCCGAAAACCGATTTTTTGATTTTGCAATTCAATGAATTTGCCGGCCATAATTAATGAATAATATCAGCAATAGGCAGTCACGGGTCTTCTTAATTTTACATCCGTTTATTTCATTACGCGTAGTTCTTGATTAAATTGGTGGGTTGGGTGGTCACAATTACAAGCTTTATCCTACGTTATATTGTTTGCCAGCCGTAGACGACACGGGCATACTGGTACATATTTAGGGATGCTCATATTGATGGATTTCAGAATATTGATAGTATTGATATTGATGACGAATTTTCAATATTGTCAATATGACCTATCAATATTGTTTATATATATATAACCGTTTTAACTAGGTTTTCCACGTAAATTATGCCTACAAATGCTATAAATGAACTTAACAAAAAAAAAAAAACAAACAATGTGGAGTCGAATTCGTGCAAACAGCAGTAATGTAATGACGTAGTGAATGGCACTTTGCGCGATTTTTTTCACAAAATTGCGCGTTCTATTTTTTCACGTGTGCTTTTTGAAAATAAAAATTATGCTATTTGCGCGTTTGCGTTTTTAGGGTACGTATACATAATATAGTTTTACATATTTGTGCGTTTCTGGCATCTGACTACAGCTTACATTTATACTATAAACAGCTATAAATGCGTAGTCATTTTCTATATTTCCGGTATATTATATATATAAATTATAAATTATATAAATACCAATAGTGCAGGAACTACTCTCTTGGGAAAGTCATTTATTGCAATAATTGTAATATTAATCGCACGATTTTGTTTCAGAATGCCTAGCGTTTCAGGGAGATGGCTGACGGAGGCCAACGACTCCTTGATGTCATCGAGTAAGTTCCTTCCTGGATTTGTGATATGCAAGATCTGATTTTGTACGTAGGGTTTCATGGATGCGTATTCAGGGTGCGAAAATTCTTGAATATAATAAATGATTGTGCTTTTCAGTGATCCAAATGCTCTGGAGTCATTTTTGGGGGGGCTCACATCAGCATCGGATCTATTACCATCTGCGGAATCTGTAGATACTGTTGTAGCCTCGTTGGCCCAGTCATTGGCAGCTGATTATGAAGTGGATTCGCCAAATGACACTCTTTTTGATACCCTGGAGGCCTCGTCAAATAATTTGACTGACATATCCCAGTCGTACGTACCGTCAGATTTTGACAATACCAACGTGTATAGTCTCAGCAATGGTGTGGATCAGTCCAACCACATCCCAACGACTAGCCAGGGTTTTGTGGCAACACAACAGGCTGGAACATCAAGCGGAACAACTTCAACCGATATCAACGTGGAAGCACTGGTTAATTCAACGCTTCAGCAGCAGTATCCTACATCTGTCTGTGATTCAAATACTTCTTTCGTCCAGTCGTCGCAGCAGCAACAATCAATACTGCAACAGCCACAAGAGTTTCAGCAGCAGCAGCAGTCGTTAGTGCAACAGTTTCACCACCAACAGCCTAATCATGCTACAACAAATAATAATACCATTACAACGTCATCGGCAAATTCATTTAATCAAAATTTTAGTCATCTAGCAGCAGACCTCCATTCTCAGCAGCATCAGATTGTTTCACGAATTACTAGTCTTTCCTCGTGTAGTAGTAATAGTAGTAACAATGTGAATTGTGTCAGTAACAGCAACAAAAGTGAATGTCTCCGAAGTACACTCTCATCTTTGACGGCTACCAGCGCTTCTTCAGACTTGATCTCACCCGTTGTATCTGTTATAAACACTTCCAGCAGTGGTACCATTACCAGTGCTAACCGCTCAGTCACTAATGGTAACTCTACTATCGTAACTGCCACAGGTCTCTTAAACAACTTCACTGCACAACAAATTCAATTACAACAAGTGCAGCCTCCACATCCTCATACGCAGCAGCAACAACTTCAACACCATGGAAAGGAAACTGCTCAGACTGCTCAAAACCCTCACGGCATATGTGGTGTCAGTGGTAGTCCTATTAATGTCGCAAACTCTATTTCCCAGTTGACCAGTAGTATTGCTAACAGTATAGCTACAACGGCTGCTAGCATATCAGTTCAGATACCCCAGTCGCGGCAACAGCAAACCACTTCTCAACCTCAACAGTTTATAGTAAGCGCTGGAAATATCAATCAACTAGTTCAACAGGGTCAAGCAGTAAGTCTGGCGAGTATGACTGTGGGTCCACAATTAATGTCTTCAAACGCAAACGGAGGCTTAGTCTCAAATGTGATTAGTAGCGGCCAAGGAACGAACTTGATGCACATACAATCGACAGGTCAAGCTCAACCGCAATTTATAACGGTTGACCAATCGACACCTACCCTTATCGCCGCGGGAGGTACAACATTTGGGGCGACTAATTTAGCATTGGTCGCCACAGGCGGTGCCTCAACATATGCTGTTTTACCCACTGGTCCTCAAATTTTCGCAAATGCTATAGTTCAGCCCCAGATTCAAGCTTTAAAAAATTCGCAAACATTTTTTCAAACAGCAAATGGGTCGTTGGTAGCTGCAAACAGTATACAAAGTTTACAAGGCATCCAAAGCGTGGGTTTGCAAAACCTACGAGCCAAGCAACCCCAGATTTTACCCAAACCTGTTGCACTACAAACTTGCGTTACCAATCTTGCGTCTGCATCATCCACTCCGAACACAATCAGTGTATCTGCATCAGGTGATAGCAGTGCAACTGATTCAGGTGGTACCACTCATGTGGAACATCAACAACAGCACCCGCAACACAGTGTAAGCCTGAAAGTGAGGCAGATTCTTCCGCAGCAATCAATGCAGCAAGTCTCAACCAATTCAGGCATCGTCACATCTGTATCTAATGGCAATGTGAGCTTCTCCCAACCCTCCTTTACTCTAAGTACTAACGCTGCCGCCCTAGGTCAAGTGATGGTTTCGGGAGTCGGCAATTCTGTTGTGAGTGCGCCACAGCAAACCCAAATTGCTGGAACCACCATTGTTTTGAACCAGGTAGGAGGCCAGTTTGTGTTTTTAAATGTAAATTAAGTTGATAATTGGTTAGTTCTTACTCTAAGCTTTGTAGTAAGCCAGCGATTGTTGTTTGCAGCTTTCACTCACGTTGCACGCTGATGAAAGCTCTGTTTGTAGGTTTTAGTTTTGTACATGGACTGCATTAATGTAGTTCATTCATTCAGTATTCTACTAATATTTTGCAGATTTGTGCACCCTGTTTGTGATCACGTTGGTGCAATAGCTGATATATTTTAAACGATCTTTATCCTTTTCTATTCTCTGCATGCGTATAACTTAATTTGAGCTGTAGGCATCCGTGTACTACACAATGCCACAGCTCACAATTACATTTTTGTTTTCAGCAAGCCTTACACACGTACCTATTTCTATACACTCATCTATCTGCTATTCATGCTCTCCTGCCAACTTATTTCTGACGAATTTTATTTATAGCTTTTATCTTCGTTCGTTCCATTTTATCGATATCCAGTGTTTTCTTCTGTTGATGCAGTATTAAGTTCATCAACACAGTAATTTACTTGAATATGACATTTGTCGAACTTACTACCAACTTTTACGTCACTCTAGTTTCTACACCCTGCTTCATCTTTTTGAATACTGTGTACTATTTTATTGTACCTTCTCTCCGGAAGATTGTTCCTGCGGTAACACCGTATAATTTCTTGTGATTTGCCGGTTACTACATAATACACATACGATGTTCGGATTTGATTCTGCTGACGTATGTGTATATGTACGTTGCGTTGTCTGTAGACTAGTTGCTCTGTCAAGATTTTCAGTTTTCGGCCTCGTCATGTCCAGAAAGCAGGCTTCGTTTTAGATGTTCGGATTCGGACTGCAATTTGTACTTATATTTTACTTCTTACCATTGATGTGCATTTATGTACATAAAGGTTTTTGTTTTTGAACGTTTTGTTTTTGAAGCGCGCAATTCCGAAGTTTTACACTTTCTTTTGATCTTGCTTTGTACTTTTGTTTAATGTAAAATAGCAACGTCATCTATTTATTTTTGTTTATTCACGCCAATACTTTAAAAAAAATAATGTTTCTGTTTTTTTGTTGCCTGCAAACATTTTTTCTTTGCTCTTAATGACTACAGAATTATTAAATACCTAATGTACATATGATTGAATACATGAAAGATCAAAGTTCTATGATGGTAAAGTCTGGAAAATTTGTTGTTACGATCCATAAGTTTGGTCAGCCAGTTTTGCTCCCTACTGGTGGAGCGAGTCAGAATAACGGATTACAGTTAATCTTGAGACAGCAACCAGCACAGCCACAAGTGCTTACAATTCAAGCGCCTGCTGGTACCACTGCAATAGGAGCTACAGCGGCGCAAGCAACTTCGCCTAGTTGCAAACCAGTCGTCCGATATGTGCCTCAATTGCATCAAGTAAAAATCGTATAAATACATTATATACATACTTATTTTATCAATTGAAATTTTCACGTCTTTTCTTCTTGGTTTTATTATTTCGTCGGTATGTTTACAAAATTACAAAGTAACCGGCTGAGTTATTACTTATGATGCGTTTTATCATACACAGTCTCACAGAGAAAAATGTATCATCCGTGCAAACGGGATTTTGGAAATAGTCATTCAATTAACGCGTGTAAATAATATTAAATATATACCTACATATTTTTTACTTGTACATAAAGTGCAGAATTCCATTGTGTTTTGCATTTACAGGTTTATGTAGGCTACTTACGTAAGCCCTACAAGCACACAAGTGTCGGTAGCGTGCAGACCCGGCCGTAATCGCAAAGTAGGTCAAGTACATATTTTAGGCGCCTGGGCTCGTTAATTAACAAGTCGGCGAAGTGTACGGCCCAGGCGGCCATAATATGCGCTTGGCCGACTTTGCGATTAGAGTCGGGCTTGCACGCTGCCGGCACTTTTGTGCTTGTAGGGACGATTTGTCTCTTCTAATTCTTTCCCCCTTTTATAATTGACACGTAATCGAAAGCACGTATGTATACGTACATAATATCAGCTATATTTCAATTCATCCGGAGTCGTTGCATTTTGGGGTTGGGTTTTTAATTTTAATTTTAATTTTTTTTTAAATTTCTAGCGCTATTAATCAGTGTAAAGAATGGCCAACTAGTTTATACAACGAATGAGCTAAACACCACATGCTTGGTATGCATTTTTAGGAAAGGATGTTCGATTTGTTAGTGCTTAACGATAACATATGGTACATCAATTATATTCGAAAATAATCCGCCGGAATTATTAACCAGCAGCTCTTATACTACTTTTCATTATCTCGTTACTGACAACGTGGCAACTTGTTTGTTCCGGTTTTCATTTCGTTATTTGGTTTCAAAATGATGTGTATGCGATCTGGTAAAAACAATAGTTCGTTTCGAAGAAATCGCAACTGTTATCTTTATCTATATGCATCATGTACGAATTTTGGCTACAATAAGAGCAAATGAATAGTTCCATAATTGAATGACATACTTGAGACGATCATTCTTTTTAAATACGAACTGTAATCGCATTGATCGCATTTTTAAAAACCACTTAATGAAGCTGGATTAATGAAAATGAATGAAACCTTATTTGTTGATATATGTACATTAACAGAACTCAACAGTACAAATCCAGCAAATACAAACTCCCAACGGCCCCGCTTTTATAGCTGTTCGTTGCCCACCGAGTAGCCAAGCGTCTAATCATCAGCAGTTTGTTGCAGCGACATCGCAGATGCAAGCCACAACTGATAGCACTCCGCATCCTCAACCCGCCCCAGCTCAGCCTCCCGTGATTTCGTCGCCTTCTCCTGCTACATCAATAGTTTCCAGTAAACCTCAGGCTACTGTTATGCATCATAATATGGCACCGTCACAACCGGTGACAGTAGTGTCCTCTTCGTCCTTGTCTCCTGTAGTAGCCACCATGCCTGCCGCGAACCAGTCACGTGTCCCCAGCATCATCAATTCACTACAACAACAAACCTTAGCGTCCATTACTCAAAAGACTCAGCAACAAATAACTATTAAAACCGAGAGGGTGAGCCCAGTTAGATATTTCCACTTGATGGCTATTTTGGACTACTAGGTAATGGCTTGATTGGGGATAATGGTGGATGATTTGTCTATGATTGTGTATTTTTGTTCAGGTGGAGCCTCCTAGACCGAGTTTTCTTCAGAACCAAAGTAAATTAAGTGCCATTCCAGACTCGACTACTACCCCCCAACCCATAATTCCCCCTCCAAAGAAGAAGCCAAGTAAGAGCAAAAAGAAAAAAGTTACTCTCGACCTAGATGAGATTTTAAAACAGTCCGGGATAGGTGATGAAGATTTGCAAGACGACTGTCTGTTTGAACCGTCGTATCCCAGTCACGTCCCTGTGGAAGCCACCAATGGCTTTCAATCTACTATTCCCATTGTCCCCCATATGAACCCTGCCCCTCCTTTTCCAACGCCACCATCCAGTAACATCCAACCTAGTTTTATCAACAGCAATAGTAACCATAATTTTAATCACGTAGGCAGTCAATCCATGAAACCTAATGGTGCGCTGAAACCTCTCGCCCCCCCTGTGAACATATTAACAAATCCGCATGTTCACGTTTTAAAACCAACAACGTCCCCGAAGAACCAACGCAACAATAAAACAGCTAATTCCCCTAGGGGAGCTGGCTCCTCTAATAGTTTCAGTAATTTCAGTAATAGTAGTGTTAGTAGTCCAATTCCTAATAGTAATAAAAAAGGACCTCAGAAAAAATCTCCTTCGAAACGAAAAAACGCTCCGCCCGCAAAAAAAAATGAGCCACCAAACAAAATTCCTGCAATTACCAATTACCGGGATTCCACATCAATTTCGAATAATTTTAATAACAAGGGCTACCTTTCGCAAAACAAAAGTGGTGGAGGCCAGAGTAAGAGTACAGCAGGAAACAAAAAAAACTCTCCAAAAAATAATGGCAACAGTAATAATACCAATTGTAATAACTTGGGAAGCAGTAAAAAAAAGAATAGTGCATTTAACAACAATAATAGTAGGAACAACAATAATTCCACCAACAAAAAAGGTTCCATCTCCAATAATAAATCTCCAGCTGCTTCCAAAAGTTATGCTAAAAGTCCTGCCAAAAAACCTACATCTGCCTCTCCACTTTCTTCAGCTTCGTCGCTAAGTGGATACCCTACAAGTTCAAGTGCATGCCCACATGTAATTCCCAGTGTAACCAGTAGTACTATGTCTGCACCAGCAGTTTCTTCTTTGGCGACACCAAGTATCTCCGTATCTACCCCTTCGGTTAATCCGCCTCTTCCTCCAACTACAAGTACTGCCACATCGACTCAAAGAGTCGTGCATACGATTCAGTTGACACCACAAAATCAGCAATTGCTACGAAATATTCAAGCTCAAATCAATCGACTGTTATCTCTTTCAAAACGGAATGAGACCGAACAGAACGCTCTCCAGAAGTTGATATACTTGCAACAGCAAGTCATCGCGACGGGGACACCCGTAACCAGTTCTTCCAGCAATGTGAGTGTCACTCAACTGCATTAGTTTTTGTTTTATACAGGAATGTTTTTCGCTACTTTTTGCGAAGGATTACGATTTTTCGAGTTGATTCGGTTATGAAGCTCAGAGGGTATCTATTGTCAATATGCAATGGTAGCTCAGAAATACGTATAATGTTTTTTAAATTGTCCGTTGACGTTTTCATTCAGCCTGTATACGCTACTTGTTTAAAAACCAATATGAAAATGTATTTGTACAAAGTAAATATAGTTTTGGTGATGGTTTTTTAAGTACACGATGTTGTTGTCTATATTTTTTAATAAGGTGTTTAAATACTAACAGCGCTTTCAATTGGGAGGTTGCTAATTCAAGTAGGGTGCTGGGTAGAAATTAATTGGGATCAGGAATTAGTCCTTCATGGTTGTGTGCAATGAATGTGGGCTTTCAGTTCGGTCGTCACTTTCAGTAATACGTGGTTTGCAAAGAGGTGATTTGAAGTTTTTTACTGAGCATTACGATGATTCTTTAAACAAATTACGCTGCGTTATTTTATTAAAGAATAACTGTGCTGTTTGTCATGTATTATACGATGAATGGGCATCTCTTTTTGCTATTACTTTTTACGCGAGCATTGGAGTTTGAATTGGCGTAAAAAAAGTATGAAAAGTCTAGGCTATTATTGCGAGTAAGGGATTAATTAATTAAGGATGATAGTGAATCATTAAAGAAATTATTGTAAGTCCACAATGTTGTTAAATCCAAACCTATAAAAAGTGGCGAGATAATTTTATTTGTCCCCATTGTTTTTTATCAAGTTTCGTCCTCAAGCATTCTTACTTTTTCTGTATATTTAATTGCAGTGTAATAAGTTATACTTTGTACTTGCGTATGAACTAACTCTTGTGAAATTCGTGTTTTTATATTAATATGCAGCGATGCAACAACGTACTTACCGTGGCAGGAGGTACGACATCGGCTATGACCACCGTGTCACTGACAACACCCCTTTCTACTTCCACTGTAGTTCCAAGTCCAATCAATATTATGAACTCGTGTTCCATTTCAAATAGTCTAAATTCCTTGTCTGCTCAGCTGTCAAATATGCATCAACAAGAGCAACTGCAAACTAATGCTAATTATGACAGCAGTAACCCCAACACAAATAACAGTAATAGTTTTGTTAATAATCTCGGTGTCAACCTACCCTCATTGACGTCACCAGTATTACCGCCTTCCAGTACCAATTTCAGTTGTAGTCCTTCGAGCTCGAACGATAGCTTAGGTGTTATCAGTCAAATTCAAAGCAGATGTAGTAGTGCCGCTCAGCTCATTCAGGTTGACAGCTCCAATTCAAATTGTAATCTAGTACAAGCTACGAATTTCGAGCAATCCTCAGAAATTACAAGTACAACTACTGCTATCAGTTCCCCCTCTCCTGCTCATAATATTTTAATGGAAAAGACTGATGTATATACCAAAACCTTCTTTGACGAGGCTTTTGAACAGGTAATTTCTATGATTCGGATCAGATCCTCTTACGTCGTGCCAGACTTTTCACGTATTCCTTTTTGATTTTTATCTCTTTTTGTTAAATAAAGTGATTCAATTTTCTTTCCATTGTTTTGGTACCTATGTACCTCCGCCGGCTTACGTATAGCATGCTTCCTTTATTAAATATGTTTTCTAACATAAACTGAATTCTGTGCATGACATTGTACAATTAACTCACCCCTTTGTGTCTTTCAGCAATAATAATTATGAGTAGTTTTTTTTAGTTTTGCTGCATGTAAATGAGCTACACAGTTCTTAAGCCAAAGTACTAGTTGTTCGTATTTATTGCCGCCCTATGTAGTCGTTTAAGCTCACGTACGTCGACGATAAGTGCTTCAATTTTCCGCTTTCACGTAACTTGGATATTTAACTATGTATGTATTATAAATTTTAGTGTCACGGTTGAAAATCACGAAGACTTCTGCCGTTGAAACGTCGTTAATCGTTTAAACGACGTTCATTATGTAGCGATCATTATGCGCCCTTTGTTACTTTAAATTAATACTTTCATGTTATTCACTTTTACTTTTCTCCAATTCGTAAATCTGAAAAGAGTTCCAGGAAATGTGATACATATAATGAATGCATTTCTTATGCATGTGTTTCCTTTGTTGCATAGGTTATAAGTGGACAGTTTCCTTCCGGCTCCACAGTATTGGTAGTGGAAGATCCCAAAATTATTGAGCAGAGAAGAGCTGCACAAAAGGCTGAGGAAGAAGCTCGGGCTAGGTGGAAGAAAGAGCAGTAAGTATCATCGTTATACTAGGCCCTACCAAAAAAGATACGGAGTATTATAATACTGGGATTTGTTTTTGTAGGTTTGAATTTCTACTAAAGAGAGATCAAGACTTCTGTGTTGAACCTGACTATAAAAATCCCTTCACGTCCAAGCAGGATGCGGTGGAACGGCTGATGAAGTATCATCTGTATCGGGACACAGCGGATATGAATTTTGAGGACTTTGACCACGAATTCTCGGACACTGCAGTGCGTCTTTTGGATAAATTTGCTTGTATGGTCTCCAAGTACAAATTCTTGATGCTCAAAGAATCAATGGTGAGTCAAATAGCCCCGTTGTCACGTAAGTTGGCTGCTTCAGAGGTGTGAGCTGAGGGTCGGTGGCAATTTTGAAGGAATATAGCCCGTAAAAAAGGGGAAAATAATAATCATGCATGTTCAGATATGCCATCTGTCACATGCTGTAATTTGAACTACAGTCTTTTGCTTCTTGACTCACTGTCGAGGGAGTGGGGTAGTGCTTGAGCGACATATACAGTCCTTACGCTTTCTTTATTTAGTTTTCAATTTCTTCTGGTATGTGCAAACTGTATGCATACATGTTGATTTGATTCCAAAAAATAGAAAGAAGTCAGTCTGGCTGAACGCGTAATGGTGGAGAGGATGTTTTGCAACGAAGAGAAATTGAAGTTGGAACAAGACCAGTTACTGGTTGCACAGGGTGAAAGTACGTTTTCATGGTATTCGCTTTGCAAATGCGATGAATTCCAAATTGGATACCGCTAACCCAAATAAATGTTATCTCTTTATCAATCAACATCGTTTTAATAACCACTGACTTTGTAATTCTCCAGTTTTAGACCTCCCATCACCTCCATCTAGTTGGATGCCCAAGTTGAAGGAGATGGTGGAGGCCGACATGAAGGAGTTACAATTAGATTCAGAAGACGTGAATCTGCAGGTTCAGTCCGCTATAGATTCCATTATAAGTTGCGGCACAGAAGACACTCCAGATTATTCCGGGCAAGTGGACAACGACAAGGTAAGACGGGACAAACCAATTTAACCAGCTAAAAAGGTACAAATGCCACACAAATTGCGTTCTACACATGTATTAATGGAGTTATGTTTTCCAGATTGAATATGACGCTTTTGGTATTCCAACCTCTGCTAATTCAAATTATGGAAATATGAATTCATCTTCAGCAGATATAGACGAAGCGGTTCGTTCAATATTAGCGTGAACGAATCACCTGGCAGCATTACAGTCAAAGTTCGATATAGTGATTTTATTTTACGTCAAAAATTTTTAATTTTTGCAAAACGCAAACTAAGGAAACAAATTTATTTTATGTTAATGTAAATTATAGGCTTAAAATAAGCGTTCGATTAGAGACTGTGAAATATAAATGGAAAAGTATAGGTACATCACAGTTAGGTAAATATCATAAAGCAAGGAGGATATAGAGACCACGACTGTCTGTACTACAAATCTTTTAATCTTGAGTTCAATATCCGGCTGTTAGTCCTCAGTGGCCCGTTTGGATTCATGCCTTTTTTATTAAAAAAAACTTGGTGTGATAGATAGTAAAAATTAAGATAAATAATTACAAATAATCGAGTATATCGGTGTAATAATAATTCATAATTACTCGGTAAGTACCTTTTTGCACACATAAGCTCTTAGAAGTACTGATTCGGTGTTGCTCTTCATTGTTTGTTTTATTATACCGAAGATCGTGTTTTTAAGATTACTATTGTTACTTGAGTAAGAGTTGTAATTGTAGCCGTGTTGGTATTAAGCTCGCGAAAATGATGTCCTTTGGGATATTATTAGGTATATTACATTTTATAATGTGTGAATTTTGTGTACATGTATATACTTACACAATTGAAAAGTTGTCAACTGATTTTACGTACTTAATGATTACCAATTACCTCTTCGCACATGTTGAAATTATCAAGCGTAAATAGTGTAAGTTTGTCGTGTGATACGATTATTTAAAAAAACATTACAAAATCAGTGTTGATGTATGCATATGCTTAGTTTTAGACTAGCGTGTTCTTTATATTATATAAAATGCATAAATACATAAATGTGTGAAAAATGAGACATTTAATCATTTTAAGCCAAGATGATCCATAAAATACTTGAAACAGATTATGATAGATTATCCGTTTTATACGCAGGAGTTAACCCTTAATATTAATTAATGTAAGACTTGGTTTTATGCTGATGTGTACGTGTACGTGATGTGTACGAGATGATTTTTTGTGAAGTTAAAAAAGCTAATGAAATTTTGTTATAAAGTTATTTGTTTTTAGTTCAACTGTTTTTTCAACGAGAAACATTGTGGTACAAGCTAGAGTTTGGCACACGAGTACTTTATTTCTTTTTAAACTACAGCCTATTATTGATGAGCGTCCCGACGCCAGCGTTCCCGTGTGGGTCAAGTTTTATTGCGTGACCGCACGTTAAAATACATACTGTTGTATTTAAATAATTACAAATTAAGGAACAAGTCTTGAACATGGTACCTACTAACATATTATGTATTTGTAATGCTTATATGAAATGTTTCCACGAAACCTTAGTCGTCAATTAACGGATTAATAATAATCAGGAGTGAGTCGTTTTATTCTCTCCTACATGAAACTGATAACTGATAGTTTGGTGATGAACATACATACATAGGTATGTTGTATGTATTATATGACAGGTCATGAGTTCCATTAAGCTTACTTTATTCAAAGGAAAAAAAACTACAAGAAGCTTATGAATTATTCCTGGGAAAACATAATTAAACCAGATAACCCATAGATAAATACAAAGCATTAGGTTAAAAATGAGTAAGGGAAATAATCAAATATGAAAAATATCAGAGCATACTCAATTTTTATAAGTTTTCCGTAATGTACGGGATAGGGATAGATAAACGTAATAACTGATGTTTGAAAAACAAGTTATTTTTTCAAAAGATAATTGTGACAAAAGTGAAGCGTGTTGGCGAGAACAAAAAGTAAAATGTGGTTAAACCATACGTATATGTAATAGTTGTTATATATAAGATTTATGTAAAAATACACGAGTATTTATTTGTGTGATGAAATGATGCCGTTGAGTGCGAAAGTAAAAAAAAAAAACAAAGACTTGGTAAACATACAAAACTGGTAAAATAAACCGGAGCGGAAATTTATTTACTACCTTCATTAATAAGAATAATAATTTTATTATTATTTGTTATTAATATACATACATGCATGTAATCTGGTTTTAGCCACAAAACTTATGCTTACATCATTTTCAAAAAACATTATTATTTTAATATAATTTCGTAGAAATTCAATAAGAAAAACCGTTTTAAAATTGTGGCGAAATCGCTCTTATATGCATATATAATATACTCCTTGAATGGGTTAATTTTTATTTGCTTGGCTTTTGCAAATGGGTAATTAATGCATATTGCATATAATATACATCTACTGATGGCATGCTCAGATAAAGTTACAAACAATTATTAATGATAATCAACATTAAGAAACAATAATAATACATTAATATTAGTGATCTCCTCGAAGTAATTCGAACAGTAAATTAAAACCGGAAGAGTTTTCTGGTTTTGCCGTCAGCATCTCCTTTCCTACCTGTAAGAGAAAAGAAACCAACAAACTGCAATTACTGACTTTAACAACTGATTTGTCATATACAATGTGCTTGTGTCTATAATTGCAACAAAGAGTTTCTTTCCGAGTACCCAGAAGAAAATCAGACATTTTATACAGCATAAAATATAGGGATAAGTAAATACCTGACAAATTCTTTGTAGCTCGGGTATTTTGAGAAGTAGCTCGCCAAACTTTGACGGAGATTCTGGGCAGCGGGCTAATGTGTAAGCTTGAAGACACTGCAGTAACCTTTCTTGAGACTCCCGCACCTTCTCTCCTTCATGCAACTCGTCCACTTCTAGCAATGAAACGGACATTTAGAAACAACCACTTACTGGTGTCGCTTAAAAGCGCAATTAGATGGAAATACATACATTCCAAACGCTAGAATGGTAAAAAAAAAAGTTTAAAATGTGTACCCGACGACATGAGAATGATAACTTTGAGCGCAGCGTATTCCACCGTATCTAATCGAAGTCGTCGAAGATTATCCGTAAAATGAATCATTCTTGTAATACACTGATTTCCGGGAGCGTCTCCTTCTTTTATTGTAAGCCTCTCATTTATGCGAATATTACCAGGTGGCATCGGGATTGACCGATAGCAACAAGAAAATAACAGTAACTCACACCAGGAGTTAAGTAATAATTTTGTTTGGTCGTCAACCTGGCAAGAAATAAAATTCGAATACAACTACATGCTCCATCACACACATAAATATAAAAACATATTTGATAATAGTAATATCAATTCATATTTTGATTCTAACACTTATAACAAAGCCAAAAGCGCTTATTCACCTGAATATTTTTAAACAAGGGTAGAGCTTTGCACCACTTTACAAGTCGATAAAGCCGTCTGTCAGCTGCATGGCACAAGTCCGCCAAGTAATCTGCACTCTCTGATGTTGCCCCATTTGACTCACTTTCTGAGTCTCCCTCCGCACTCAAGTGCCACAGAGATTCACATTCCACTATTTCCTGTAGGAAAAAAAATTAACACCAATTCGATTAAAATAAATATAGAACGATTAAGAGAAACGTGTAATATTTATAAACATAAAATACTAACTAATAAAAACAACGTAAGTACTTATGTATAATAGTTACATATATATATGTATTACAGAATTAACTGCTAGCTGAAAGCAAACAGTTTTCTACGCTACTGCATGGAGAACTATGTACTGGATTCGAACGTCGTATCGTTATAATTGTTTAACATTAGCAGCCATATTAGCAATATTTAGAAAGAGCAGCCACAAGTACTTTGAGAAGATGAGGAATTTCCCAAGTTGGGGCTTGGTTTTGAGGTACTGATTCCGCTTGAGCAGATCCTGTCGAGGTAGGTGGAAGTGCATAACTGCAAGCGTAGGTGCTTCTCCCTCCACGAGTTCTATCTTCTCTTATGGCTGACAAATTACACAACATGAACATTAAAAGAGGTTATTTTACGCACACAAGTACAATATTCTGTGACCATGTCGGTTGTCAATTTAGTACATTTTTCAGATAACTTAACAGAAAATTGTATTAGCATTACCTTCTAATTTCATACCCACTCGAAGGCACTTATCGAACCTACAAGCTGGGCACTTTTTACGAGTGGCAATCGCCACATGGCACGAAGCTCCTCGAAGGCACACGTAATTTTTCCTGTTTTGAACTGTCCTTTTAAAAAAGCCTTTGCAGGACTCGCAGGAAAATATACCGTAATGAAATCCTGATATTCGATCTCCGCAGATGGGGCACGGACTGTTGAATTATCATAGAATTGAACATGCAATCGTTTTAATAACGACACCATGAATTATTTAATGTCTCCGCAGCCAGTAAAACTGCTAAAATGCTGCAGGTATTTTCATTAATATATTTTTTACCTATTAATTAATTGTTGCCTCGATATTCCTTGCGAGCTAAAATTTGACGATAGTAATACTTCTTGCTGGTCTCCATCTGAAAAATGAAAAACAAGCTCTTACGCAATTGAACATTACTTCTTTAAAATCATTAAAAATATTGTCAATACCAACAAATTCTGTAAGCATGTCAGGCTAGCGCATTTTCAAAGCTGAACTGAAACCGGAAAGTTGGATCAACGAATATTAATTCACCTTGAAACAGGCCAAGACAAAATATTGCCACAAAAAGTAAATATTCATTTATAGATCTAACGTGAGTAACTATCACTAATGAAGCTTAAAAATATGATTTACTTATGTAATTACAAAGTTATGCTTCGTTCATACATCTGAAAAATTCCTGTAGAGGTTGGTTCATTTCATATTACACATCAGTGACTTCACTTCAAGCCAACCTCTCCCCCAACCTTCTCACGCTAACCTGACATACTACCCGAAAACGTGAGTTATACGAAGTACGCTGCATGTATACAGCATGATCGTTGGTAAGATCGATACCCAGTAAAAACATATGCATAATACAATTACAAAGTATACACATACAATGTTAAATGAACACACACTTACCATAATCTTCGCATTTATTAACAACTCGATTATGGGATAAGAGAGGAGAATTGGACGGTGAAGGAGGAGTTGTATTGTTCGAAGACGATGAAAAACTTCTCTGAGAGGCATCAGAATTATGGCGGGACAGATTAGATGACGGTGTTGACCAGCCACCCAATGCTGAATCAGGGGACGGTGGGATTCGAGGAAATGAGAGATTCATTGGTGGTTGCTGCTGCATTTGCGAAATACCTCCATTTGACATTGAGGCATTACTAACTACACACGAACTACTATTTACGTTTGTGGAAATTACACTGTGATTGTTATTATTAGACGGCGGTAGACTCGAGGGTAGTTGAGGCGGGCAGGGACTACTATTATGATTATTCACCGAAAAATTGCACATTTGAGCATTCGTTTGTTGCTGCATCAGCGTTTGCATTGAAGGAGCTCGTTGTTGCTACAAAGTTCAAATCAGGTTTAGGTCAATACATGTGAAACTCCAGAAACTACCACACGCACTACACAAGTATACAGATAACTTTTACTACCACTAGACAGCAACCAATGACTACTGAATCAAACGGAGTACTTACGTCTACCTCGCTCTTCACCACTGGCGTCCCTGGCTGTTGACCCCCTAAATTAGGTTGACCAGCGCCATCCCCTCTTCCTTGCGACTGATTTGGCGGTGATAGTGAAGACGATGACGATGACGAGGAAGAATGTGTAATGTAAAACGAATGAGAAGGTTGCGTATGGCCTGGCAAACTACTACCGTGTGCATGGTTCCCACTTGGGGCAGCTCCACCACTCCTACCATTATTACTACTGTTACTATTACTATTATTACTCGATGGATGATGATGACTCGAACAAGTCTGTTTTATCTGATTTGTATTTGAAAAGGCACTAGTTGATTTCGGCGACGGAGACGAAAACTCCACATCCTCGATCTCCTCTTTGATCACTACTTCCACGTTCACGTCATTCTCCTAGAAAATATTTCCGAAAAATCATGTTATCATCAAGAATTAGAAAGACGACTACCACAGGATTTTTTCCAACTGAGGCACATAATTATTTTTAAAATACTTAACGTTATTTTCAACTTAAATAATAAACACAGCATTCTTAACCACATGCAACTTAACCACAATTTATGCAAACATTTTCCTCTGCCCACTGCAATACATCCGTAAGCTAGTTAAGGTGTACTTATATTTACGTGTATCCCTTTCAAAAACATTTAATAATCACAACCACGAGCACTTGTCGTACATTTCTGTACAGATCATCCAGCAGACAAAATCATCTACTAGTACCCACATTCACTGACTTCCCATATGAGAGCCAGAAATATCAATTCATGTTCTATTCGTTATTACCTTATCGTATAAACAAGAACGTTTTTGCACAGAGGAGTTTCACGCATCTCGTTTTTTCAGCCAGAGCATACAACAGCAATTGGAGACTTGTGCATATTAGCACCAGCAGTTTATTTACATTTCCAATCTGCATACAATTCCATCATCTCGCTTGACTATAACCTGGTCGGTACACCGTTCAACCTAGAGTTACCCTGTAACCTTGAGCTTCTCGCTTTCCCCTTAAACAAACACATACATTGCACTCCAACTGCTCTTTCTCTCTCTCTCTCTCTCACCAGCAGAGTAGCTTGGTTTGCTTGATCATCAACAGAATAACCAGCTATTTGCGTGTGATGTAACCTATAACAATTTCTAGTCATACATACTAATATCAGCTACAAGGGCTGCAATAGTCAGAGCCTTTCTCCTATTTTGTTATTCAACTCTCCTCGCCTCCGACATCTTTCTTAACCTTTAGAATTGACTGAGTCTATCTAACACCCTTACATTCAATGTTGCTGGTCTCAAGGAATCCGAGTGGGCTCTATTTCTAATAATAAGTAAGTTTTTCGAGTCGGCAGGACGGCATGAGCTGCAATTCCTAAGCGTCATCCTGTTCTTACAAGTGCAATGCTACCAGTTAGGTAGCTACTTATGCAATGGATCTAAACATCATTTTTACCACCTCACAGTATATTGCACTAAACTGTCAGACTACACGTCAGGATTTTCAATGAACAATTAAAATTGATGTTACAGACAACAAATAATTTGACAACTCCATTGCTATAGAGTATGCATGAACTTGATGTGTACCACAAAAAAAAAACCAGGATACATTCGTGTACATGTTATGGAAGCTATATAATAGAGTCATACCCTCCCAAGTATATTGGAGCAAATTTTACTTACAGGAAGGGCAAAAGACTGCGGTGGATGCTAAACTTTCAGAATAGGGTTTTTTTTTAAACGCCCAAACAATGCCTAAGGTAAATATCAGAGATTTTGATGGAATATACATAATAATGTTCTTACTTGGTCCCAAATAATGTCTGCATGAGGATTAGCTCGTAGCCATCGCAGAAAAAATAAAATATAACATTTTCATACGGGACTATATGAGTGGGCGGACGACTGCACCATAATGGTGCAGTGCAGCTAGCATATACATATATACTTACAAAGGGTCAAAGGGCTAAACCGAATTAAAACCGAATCGGTTTTAATTAATTTTAACATGGTCGCCACGGACGAACTTAATTTTTTTTCTTGTATATGATTCTCCGTGTTTCATTTTATGATTTTCATTCAGAAAAACTTCAGTTGACCCGTGGCGACCAGTCGAAATTTTTAATTCAAAATTTCAAAAAATACATGCAAAATTTTGAAAAAAAATTGAAAGTTTGATTTTTTTTTCTGAGTTATTTTTTTAGTAACACCTATAAGTATTACAAGTATTTTGAGATAGACAATTTTTTTATTTAGTGCTTCATTCACTCCAAAATAATTATTTTGTAATTTCAGAGAACCCAGTTTTTAGAGAAACCGGAAGTTCATTTCAAATATTTAGATACTTCCCTTGGTTGCAACCCACTAAGGCAGTACCACTAACTTCAATTTGGCTGGCATACCCAAAATACTGCTGGACGTTTTCAAAAAGACATACATACCCAATAGTCCAATTTTTGACATACAAAAACCATAAACAGTGCTATAATTCTACAGATTTTCATAAATCCTGTGCACTTTAGCGAGATAACACGATTTTTTAAAAAACTTGATTTCTGTGGACTCAGTCCGGTTTGGAACAGAAATCGAAAATTCGGCTTCCTAAACGTACACAGCGTTGCTAAAACTTCTCCCAGCCTCTCGATACATTCGTGTCTCGTACAGTAAAGACATTTTAAAATGACGCATTGCCGTTTATAAATCGATCATTGCTTTAATTACTGATGCAAATTTTTTCTTTGAGTCACCGACCCCTTAACAATGGAGCTCTGCTGACCAATCCCAATGCTTCATTTCATTGAGAGAGCAACAGAGGGCCTTCCGTTAACTCGTTATGTATATTAACAGCTTTAAATGTGATAAAAAAAAGTGACAGCTGTCAGCTGTCAATAATTATTTCGCGGTCTCAAATTTTAAGTTCAAGTTAAAAAATATAACGGGCCAGCCGAATCCTCTGATACGGCTGGAATGCCTCAAAGAAAAAAATTTTGCATAATAAAGCAATGATCGATTTATAAACGGCAATCCGTCATTTCAAAGTGTCTCTATACTATACCTTTTTTGTTTCTCTGATCTGTCACACTTTCTCTGTATCTCACAATTTGTTTTATCCCTGAGTGACTGTTTGGTCAGTCGTGTGAACGCTATAAGGCTGTAACTCATAACGGGTATAAAACTATACCATATACATACATATATATACACATCGGTTGGATGGACCCTCACATGCATTTCTGCACTCCGTAAAGAAAATTTATTCTCGGTGACCGAAAACAAGTAACGTATATGCATGCCTATAGGAACAATGATGGCAATGACTCAATTTGTTTCAAAATTTTCATAGTTAAACTCGTTTCCAAGCTGAACTGAATAAAAACACGCAATTCAATATAATTTATGATGCAAATTAGATAATTTGTTTCAGTTCAAGGAAACGGTTTCACTTGAATTACGAAACAACTTGCTCACAAATTTAAAAAAATCTAATCCAGGGCAAGCGCTGCAGAGTAAAAAAAAATGCACACATGATCTTGATATATTACTAACGCGTGAAAAAAATTACATGTTCAACATATGTTAACAAATAAAAAAAATATCATTAGTTATTAGTTACTATAAATATTTAATAAGTATATTTATTATAAATATTTAATAAATATATTTATTATAAATATTTAATAAATATTATATTAAACTATTTATGATATACTACTTTACGTCTAATGCATTAAGGCTCAGAGCATGGTTGAAGAATGAATGATATGCTATTTAATAATGGTTATAAGCAACCACACAAATGAAATTGTAAACTGGTAGGTTGGTGTTGTAGACGAAAGCTGAGAACACCTAATAAAGATTACCTTACTTATAAATACTATAATAAATATCCGAGTATGGGAATATTCATGAAGATTTTCGCATATTAACATACTCAGATGCCGTCATGCACAACCCATGGAGTAGGTGTGCCAAGGAAATTTTCGCAAATAATCTACCAGCGCGGAAACTCTCAAACGGACGACGACATTGTTTTAGTCTAGGGCTTTTTATTTCCGCGGAATATTTTTTGAATATTGACTTCCCAATTTTCAGAAGTAAAATCTCCGCATGGAAGTTCAATTTTGCGGCTCGTAAAAAGCTTGAACTGGAAATAGAAATGTTCATTTATATTCCAAAAATATAGAAAAAATTAACATTATGCTGGAAGAACATCCTGGAATGCAATGTCATGTAATTAACAGTATGTTTTTGATTTATTAATTTCCATATGTTAACATGTGATTTTTTTCACGCGTTTCGCATTCCATGATTTTTAAACGGAGAAGTTTTGAATAAAAAATACTTGCCAATTCTGAAAGCATGACTTTATAGCATTCCAACGAACTATTGCTCATATGTCTACGCCTGGTTATAGATAAGTTATAAGCAGGAGAGCCGGTTGCGTTTTTCGGCGAACATATTAGGTAGGTATACGGTATTTCTTCCCACATTTGACGCGCATTGCCCCGTACTGGACGACTATTCGAAATACTGGTCGCGTTGTTAACTTCAGTTTTTGTCTAGATTTCTAAAGTAATTTTTGGACTAGATCAAAGACAACAACAGCAATTGTGCTTAATATTGGAGTTACTGAACGTTGCTAATCTAGTTGCTAGGTTTTTAAGTGGTTACTGAATTTAGCAACGCGCCCACTGATTCTAAATGAAACATCGCTACCTTTTCTTAGGAACCATGTTCAACTAGCTACATTTTGTCCTAATTTGTTCATGGAATTAGAAGGTAATATAATATAAAACATTATGTAGTTACAGTTCGTCAGTACCAACTTACACCAAAGGATTTGGTACACCAGCATTTATTACTATTTCTTACAAGGGAGGAAAATATAATCATGATTGAAATTTTATATGTATAACTAAAATGGGCAGTGAAAGTAATATATAGTATCAATACGAATCTTGGATGTTTGGCAAAAGTTATAGCCTCAGAAAAAATGTATCCTCAATTTTGTCAACCGATTGTGCTCTAACAAATCTACAGCAATTATTATTATTACAAGCGATACGGAATACACACAAATGAAGAAGTAATTATAGCACTATGAATAACAGGAGCAAAGTAAATACTTAATGCTTAAAAACAGAAGTGCCTGATCTTCTAGGTGTAGAATATTTCTAGATGCGTTCCAAGCTTAATTATCACTAAGTGAACAAGAGTGGTGGGTACTGTGGACTGAAAAATAGCTCATATGACAGTTTTTTAAATTGACTGTTGTCACGAAACTTGGAAAGGAAGGACCCTCCATCTATACACACATGATCATGATTCTATGCTTTAGGGAACTTACAAAATAATTCCCATTTAACAGATGTGTCTCAGTCATTCATCCAATGACATAATTCCGATAATGTGAATGTTACCAATGTCATAAGCAAATACGCACGCATCTAAATGTAAATAAGAAACACAGAAAAATTCAATTTTAAACTAAAAACACATAAATATTAGCCGGTGTCTATCAACTGCAACCAATGTTTCAGACTTCAGGCTGGATTCTTTAGGTGTATATAATTTATGACCTTGGCCATAACCTTGAAAGGTCAATGGTCTTCATAAACATGCGCCTATGTGCAAATCATATGTATGTGAATTACACAAAAACTATTACGTATTTCTATTTACGTAAGTCTGTTGGAAAATGCGTGAAATCATTTTTGACTTACTTAAATTATTTTCTTCTGAAGCAGCTATAAACCCGAATTTATTCATGTGCCATGTATCAACGCTGGTGCTCTACTCTGAATCACCACTTTAAAACTGGCTAGTTTAATACGAAACAAACGTATCGACACTGTTTAAATCACATACTTCGAGACAGCGTGTACGTATGCAAGTATACGGTATGCATACATGTTAGTATACGTCATTTTAATTTAATCCAAACGTGATGAAGAGTGAATGTAAATAAGCACCGCATATGTATACATTTCAGTGAATAATAATAATATGCCGTATGTTTCCCGGAAAATACAACCAGCTCTTCCGCTTATAACTTCTCTGTAACAAGGCGTACACATAGGTACGTGTACTAGCTCGTTGGAAAGCTAAGCTTTTAGAATGTATCTCATAGGTCTTTTTATTCAAAACCTTTCCGTTTAAAGATTATAGCATGTAAAACGCGTGAAAAAAATCACATGTTAAACAAATCAAAGAATATCGTTAGTTATTATGAATATTATTAAAAAGTTTAATGAATATACTTATTATAAAATATTGTAATAGATATTTCAGTATGAGAAAATAAACGCATGAACATTTTTGCATGTTAACATACGACTACACGGTCATACAGAACATGTGGAGAAGTGTGCCAGGGAGCGTTTCGCAAATAATCTACTAGCGCGGAAACCCAACAGGACGACGATATTGTTTTAGTCAAGGGCTTTTTATTTCCGCGGAATATTTTTTGAATAATTAATTTCGTAAATTTGACAATGACCTTCGCAAACGGGCAAAGGATCTGGATAATTAAAACTTACTACAAGTACATTATGTAAAAAGTATTTTTCTGATTGGTAAGTAAAAATTAACATAACAGTATGTTTTTATTTGACGTGATTTACCCGTTTCACATGCTACGGCTTTGATTTAAAAAGTTTGACATCTTAGCTTTCCAGCCATGTTATAGAGAAGTTATAAGTGGAAGAGTCGGTTGCATTTTCCGGGAAACATACGGTATAGAACGAGGCAGTAAAAAATGAGAAACAACAAGCGTCATTAAATAAAAACCACAGTCAGTGGCTATTACTTAGTTAGTATTAGTGCTATATAAATAATAATACTAAAATAAATCTGATCACATCCACGACATTGAAGAACGATTACCAAGGTAGTCTTCATAAATTAGCTATTAGCTCGAATATGACATGAAAAATATTGACTGCAACGTTCCTGTTATTATGTACAAGGGTGAGGTACGCATACATATAAAAAGTGACGAGTACACTAGTACACCTCTGAAATCTTTCTCGCGTTCGGCATTATTGTGGGGATTCGGGAAGTTTCTAACTAAACGTGCAAACGCTGTTTAAATTACGACTTTAATTTTGAATGTAGAATCTGGTAAAAAATTATGAACGTAACTATGTATTATTACTACCGTCACCGTGTGGAAAACTTTCTGTGGGTAAAACGTAGTAAGTATCTAATAATATTAACTACAATTACAATGTCATATAATAGGTGTTACATTTTTCATGATATTCAAAAATTCCTCCTGCAGATATGCAGTGTCAAAAAACGAAAAAACAGATTGATATCCTTATTAATCTCATATTATACATATGTAGGTATATGTAGTATGATATCGCTTCGTGGCTCGTGGGTAAATTATACCCGAGGTAGCAATGATTACCTCAAAAGCAGAAGCTAACAATTTAAGGAGGACAATTCAGAACACATGATGATGAAGATGTTGATCAATGGCTTACAGAACCTTAAGCAAAGTGAAACCAGATATTACTGTTGATGTGGAAAATGTATGGAAAACATTGGTACAAGCTAGTTGTGTTGTACATACAATAGTTATGGTTAATTTCCATCTTCTGATCTATTTTTGTAAAAAATGGCATCCAGTTGAAATTCGGTTTTTAATGACCAACGACGGTTCATTTTGCTACGAAGTATATAAAATACGAAAACTCTGTCAAGTGAAAAGATTTATGTTTATATATATATTATGTTGCTTCCTGGTGAAACAACTATTCACGGATATACACACATTGGTTAGAATTAGCAATTATTGTTCGTATGGACTCTTAATGTCATAATACATAATTAACAATACATATGACTATTTTTTAAGAATCGACAACGAAAGTAAGGTCAAATGTTCACGATACCCGCTATATTATTCGGTGGAGGTACGTTAATAATAATACTTATACTTTGTCAGTACAAGAATGCTATAGATCTGACCGTTTCGGAGCTATAAAAGGTCAAAAACTGTAAGGTCACACGCCTCTCATAACTTCTTATAATACCCTTTTTATCAGAGCCTAATCGTATCTATAGATAAGATAAGACGCGCCGACTGAAAGCGTTGGTGCACTTGGTCAACTTTGAACTTACGAATTCCTTCAGAAAAACTCCGTTAGTCAGGGTTGCATTTAAGTTAAAACGAACTTGGTCAACTTTGACACTTAAACGACTATATACTATATATTGCTAAATCGAGCTGTATTGTCAGGAAAAAGTTCTTACGACACTATTTTCGGTATCGGATAAACCTCCATCCCAAGACATAGGTCGTGGTGGCTCTTGATGGTCACTCGACGCCACCGAGTGGCTAGTCTCATTTCCACTCACTCGTCTGGAACCATCCACTATTTTCAGATTCTCCGCTGCTTGTGACGAATAACGAGCGATCTCTTCGTCACACTCGGCTTCAATGCTGTCATCCATTATAGTTCGAACTTCAGGTGTGCTATCTTCGAAATAGTCGGCTCACACCCGTCCTGTTAAAATGAAATAGTTTTTTTTAGAAATTCAAGCTTCAGTAGCTAAAATTGTTTTTGCGTGTAATTAGACTGTACAGCTTACAAAACAAAACCAATGTACACTCATTGTTAGAAATTAATTGGCCAACTAAAAAATGTGGGGATTAACTTGTTATAGCACAACAACAGGTACATACATCTGTATTGTGTATATACTATATGCATTCAATTATCAATACATTCATTCATGTTCATTTTCATATGTCGAGAATCGAGGGTGAAGTACATAATTTGATCATCTCTACGTTCTCCTAATCATAAAATGACCATCTGCATTTCTCGCTAGTGCATAAAATGAGCAACTCCAGAAAACGACAATTTGGCATCGCCATTTGGCACCACAATTTGGCATTCGTAATTACTCGAAAGATGGTCGGTGGACACCTTTAAACTTTGTCACCAGATCCGGCCAACTTTGGAGTCTAGCTTTTTCTGCAGACTGCATACAAAACAAACCCCGGCCATATTTAAGAGCCCGGTCATCTTTCAAGTAATTACGGCATTTGCCATTTTTATCATGGTTTATCAATAGTTAGATTTGAGTAATTGACCTACGATTTACCTACATTATTGTTTTAAAATTAAAATATGTACAAATAACGACTTTCAAAGCAGTGCAGAAGCCGGCGTTTAGAATGTGTAATATAATCAAAATTTAACATTAAAAAATTTTAACATTAAAATATTTGGTTGGGCTAATTTCTGTGTAAAATTTAAATTCAATTTTAGGAATGGCTGATTCAGTTCAAAGGATTTATCACAATTTTTACTGGAATAAATGGGAAAAACCATTTTTTCTATTCGAAGAAATCTTACAATTTCTCTTTTTATGCATTACGGTTTACGGTCGCTGGAGATATTTGAATCTGTAACCTCGATATGCATGTTAGTTTTTCAATTACTACTTCGTTGAAAGTTGAAACCTAGTATGCGTGGAGCTTTGGTTTCCTAAACCGCTGGGGGGTAATTACTACAGATTATGTTTACAGTGTGATTTGTAACGCTGTAAAATAAATAATTTAAAGAATACCGAGCTTACATAGTTTGTAGTGTTGTGCCCACTTTATTCACCATTGTTACTATAAAACGTTTGAAACCATTTAACCAAACGTTTTAACCCTATTATTATATGTATTATTCAATTCAATTTTTTCGAAGAAAAAAAAGATTTGACGTTTTGATGGAGTTGATAAATTTATGCATTACGCGTGCAAGGACATTCTCAGTTTATGTATTAAGGTCGTTTGGAGATGATCAAATTATGTACTTCACCCTCGATGTAATTACTTTTTACTAAATCTTTTAAAAGACCGCGTCACTTGCCCACGAAAGAGCGGTATTACGGTGTGACTCGTACAGAGTAGAATTTTTGACTTGGTGATGTTTTTACTGTAAGCCGTTGCCAATTTTGGTACCGTCCAAATCTGGCTTGCGAACCTGGTATGGCAACAAACCAAGTTCGCGAATTTTATTCCGCTTAATAAATCGATTGAATTTAAAAATAAATGCGTAAATAAAAAACTGTATGTTGTGCGACAAAAGATTAGTTATATGGTTGTTGGTTCAGTCAAAAAATTTCGCAGTAAGTACAGTATGCAATTCCTCCAACTTCTTTACCTTTGTTTCTTTTTGAACTCGCGAACTAATCCCATTCACAGTTCTACTGCAATTCCTGGTAACTGTGGTAAGCAAAAATTTCAATATTACTTGATTTTATTAGTTTTCACGTTTTCAGTACCATCCTATCACGTTGCAATTGAAAATGGGTAGTATTTAGATGTCCGCGATTTGAATGGGGGTGATTAATGGGTAATTGATGATATACTTTGATATTCGAATTGGGTAGAAAAACCGATAGATTGTTTGGTAGTCGAAGTAATTTTTAGACTTATCGTCACAAAAACATGATATAACTTCGACGTAAGTACTATGAATCATGTTGAATACGTTCGAACATAAAATAACACATTTGGATAGTTTCGAATATAGTGTTTCGCCTCACAAAAATCCTGTTATTAAAAGTCAATTTTCCTATTCAGTCATTATAAATCAGGATGTCTGATTTGTAATATAGTCATCATGGAGAGATTTTCAAGAAGCTGGTAGTTGGATAGAGATTTTCTGAGAGCACTGAGCACCAACATTGATTTTTGAGCTTACAAGTAAATGCAAACTCAAGCATGTACTCACAATGTAAGCCTATAACTTAAAAATGGTTTAGGTATGCTATAATACCATATGTTTCCCGGAAAACGCAATCGCCTCACCTGCTTTTAACTTCTCTATCACAAGGCGTAGACATGAGATCACTAGCCTGTTGGCAGGCTAAGTCAAGCTTTCAGAATTGATAAGTATTTTGATTCCAGACCTTTCCGTTTAAAAATTATGGAATGTGAAACGCGTGAAAAAAATCATATGTTAAACATATGGGGCCTGAGAAATCAAAAAATAGCGTTATTTATTATAAATATTTAATAAATATATTTTTATAAATATTACAATAAATATTCGAGTATGGAAAAATAACCGCATGAAGTTTTTGCAATAAACATACGAATCAGCCACAACCAGTGGAGGAATGTGCCAAGGAGATTTTCACAAATATTCTACTTGCGCGGAAACTCCCAAAAGGACGACTATATTGTTTTAGCCAAGGGTCAAGGTCTCTTTATTTTCGCTGAATATTTTTTTTAACTATTAAGTTTAATGTGGCAATGACCTTGCCAATAGAGCAAAGGATCTGAACAATTAAAACTTATTATTAATACACTTACCTGCATTTAAGTTTTGTTAATTCTGATTGAAAAGTAAAATTTTGCGGAGTAAAACTTCCGTATGGAAGTTCAATTTTGCGGCTCGTAAAACGTTTGAACAAGAAAAATCAGTAACAAACCGGAAGAAAAATAGAAATTTTCATTTAAATTCCAAAAATATCGGAAAAATTAACATTATGCTGGAAAAAATCCTGGAATGCAATGTCATGTCATTAAGGGTATGCTTTTGATTTGTTAATCCCCATATGTTAATATGTGATTTTTTTCACGTGTTTCGCATTCCATAATTGTTAAACAGAAAGGTTTTGAATAAAACCACTTATCATTTTTGAAAGCTTGACTTCTTAGCCTTCCAACAACTAGTGATCTTATGTCTACGCCTCGTGGTAGAGAAGTAATAAGCAGTTGAGCCGGTTGCGTTTTCCGTGAAACATACATTGTTACGTACATTGTTATGTAGCTAAATACCAATCGTAACCTCAGCTGTAGAAAATTGTGATAACGTCTAAAGTTGAATATTGGATTATTTCTAGAGTTCCTTAACGAGTACTTTATTTTCAATTCGAACTTGAACTCGTACTTGAAACGGTTAACGAGTACTTGAAGAAAACTAGAAACTCAGCTGAAAAACAAAGTTTAAATCTATACCAATTTCAAGTTGATTTAAACTAGTTTCGAATTAAATAGCAACTAATAATTTTGATTACTTTCTAGGTGAAAAATTAGAATTTGAAGTCCAACTTGTTATCGAACTTAATACTCGCTAATTCGTACCGATAAGGAACTCTAATTATTTCGTATACTCCGAGGTACAGGAAAGTAAGTCGTGTGATCATGTGCATAATCACACCTTTGATTACAGAAGGTCGTATCTCAGTTGTACATGTGTTCATTCCAATGACGTTGACTCCACGGTAGCTATGAAATATAATATAAATAAATCCCGGCATGGAGGTTCTTTTGAGAGAAAAAAGGCTACGGCTTTACGTCATCCACCGCCCTCCCGCTTTCCATTTCTCTCCTCTCCGTCGCATCCAGGGTATGCACTTGTTACCAGGAAAATGGGAAAGGCAGAAAGGAATCGCAGCAAGATTTATCCTGGAGAAACCCTATACCTACTGGAAGCATAAAGGTCGAGGGTATAGGGAACGCGTGGGCTGAAGCACACACATGAGGACATCCTTCGTATATACATGTGTGTCGTTATGTGCTTTCCCAACCAGGGAGACTATAAAACGTTATATAAAATCATCGATTTCCCCGACAAGCGCGTAAGTCTATTTATGACCTGCCTCAATCCAACCAAGTATGCATCCACTCACTCGCACTCCTCAAAATCATATTGCATCATTACTTCCCTCCTTCTCTCAATCAAAACTTCCTTTCCTCCTCAACTTCGAATACGGTGAATTCGCTAGAGGAATCCAACAAAACATCCACAATCCGGGCAAAAGATAGTAAAAAGAATAAATAAACCATCTAATGAATAGGTTTCTAATAAATCTTCCAACACTGGGAACCAATGCATGAAATATTATTTAAACGAACGAGGTCGCAGAAAAACTATACGAGATAATGCAGTTTCCTTCTTATGATGACTTTTCATCACAATCACTGTTACTAGTTCAGTAGTAACGTAGTAACTAATGGGCAGAAACAGTAACAACAGAAACAGAAACAATATATGAACCCACAGCATTTCACAAGTAGTACATTATGCATCGTCAACTTTTTCATTTGCGAACTATGAACTATTGATCGAAGTTGCCCACGCAGCCACGCAGAAACATTCACATTTCAGCCTCTGACCTTTTCTCATCTCGTTACACTGTTGGAATACTTATCATTGGAAGTGTCTCCACAGATGTGTGAGAATCACGCCTTTGCAGCACGTAAATTGCTGCTGTTCAATTCTCAGTGTTCTCAAAGAGTTCAACAACAGAACGGGGAGGCAAAGGCATAAACTTGACACAGAATCAAAGTCTTGCTGTTGACATATTAAACGAAAACCTTCTGAAACTATAAAGTAAAAAGATCAGGAATTCAGGAAGTATAAATGTAAGTTATAATTGTCCTGCACTGTCTCAGTGGGTACCTTTGGTTTAAAAAAACGTATCGTTTGCTACCCGGCAGGTTTCTGTTGTGAGTTTTCCGGTACTTCGCATAATACACAATTATCGGTTATGACAGTAGGAAATATTAGGCAACCGTGAAGAAATCATTGGATAAACGCAAATGATTTTTCCTTGTTTACCTCTTTTCTAATAACGCTGCAAAGGCTATCGGTTCTTTTTGTTTCGTATTGGGTTCATGTATATGTATCAGGGTGGCACGAATCAATAATCAATACTCAATATTCTCAATAATATTGATACATTTCACGCATCAATATGCAT
>JAQGBT010001209.1:0-34868 GCA_034698585.1 Disparrhopalites patrizii
GAACAAAGTAAAAAATAAAATAAAAACTGAACAAAGTAAAAAATAAAATAAAAACTGAACAAAGTAAAAAATAAAATTAAAAAATACACAAAGTAAAAAACAAACAAAAAATCCAAGTTAAAAAAAGAAAAAACAATGGAAAAGAAATACGAGTGCATTGGAAAAATGTACAAGATTACAAAAAAGGGGAAAATACAGCAACGATTAAAAAATACATAACAAGGAAATAATGAAAGCAAAACCCATTTTAAGTATCTATATTTGGTGAAGCTTTCTGCTTATAAAACAAATGCGTAAAAAGCGAAAAATACATCCGAAGGTATGTACGTAATCTCAAAAACAATATTTTACACGAAAAAACGCATGCATCTTAATCGGCAAAGCGTGCATTAAAAAAATATAGTACAAAATGCTGAGCGGCTTCATATTGAGTGACGTACTTCAATGGTCCATTTCTTGGACATTTATATAGCCCACTTTCTCCGGGGATTTTCTATTCACGTACTAACACACTATATCCAAAAGACATCGGTTTACATGTCATGTACATATGGGCACGAATATGCATATACATAAATTGCATTTTGTACTGTCATTGGGCTTTTTTTTCCTGGAGAAATAATAACTTGTACAAAATATGTAATTCCCCCGTCTAATGATCCAAAGGGGAAAAAAAGGAGGGGAATTCCATTTAATGAGCTGTTATTGGGATGCCCTTTATTGGTGGAGGAGGAGGACAGGGAGAATTATAGGCCGTTATTAAGCGCACCATTCCCCTACTCCCCTCGTGTAATTGGTTGCGTATAGGAGGGACATTAAATAAAAGCAGCATTCAAGAGGGGAAAAAAACGGAGGATGGAAGGTGTTATGAAATGGAAAATAAATCAGTTTTTATTGCCAGCTTTCTCCATTTGTTAGCTCCACCTCTACGTGGGTAGGCGGGATGTAATGTAGTACGTTTGACATTAAATAACACGTACATATGCATGTGTACATGAATATATGGTCCGACATTTACAGTTTTAGCTTGGGCAAAGAGATGGGAATGTCTTTTTCTCTCCATCAGCTCTCTGCATAACTCTTTCTCTCGAATTTTCTCTATTTTGTTTTGGTTTTTCTCTTCCTCCGTTTTTTGCTATTTCATTGTCTTTCTTTTTATTCATATTTTTATTTGCAATTTTGCTCTGATATCCCACTCCTTTTTTCCCGCTCCCTCTTTATCTTTGACTTTTTTGTTCAATTTCCTTTTTTCCATTGATTCGACAAAGCATATTTTGCCTCTGTCTCGATTTCTCTTGTTTGGAATCTCTACTCATTTCTTCATCCTCGGACTTTCTTTTTTCTCACTTCGATTTTCTCTAATTTTCTCTGTCTAGGTGGTCTAGATCTTTCTATCATTTCTCTATTCCCTTGAGCTGTTTGTCTCCATTAGTCTCTCTTGGTCTTTCTCCCATTTTCTATTGCTTTCAAACTTTTATTTTCCCTTTGAATTTCTCTTCTTTTTTGCAGTCCGAGGTTATTTCTCTCTACTTTATATTGGAATTTCTCTACTTTTGTCTCTTGTAAGCTTTCTCAACGTGTCTCTCGCGATAAATCGCGCGATTTATTTATTTATCAAAGTTCTTCTTTTTCTTGAACCTTCTGTTATTCTTCTCCGTCTTGAACTTTCTCTCATTTTTTATCCTTAAGCATTCTCCCTTAAACTTTCTGTCTTTTTTCTCTACTAAACTTTCTCTCGTTTTTTGTTTCTTAAACTTTCTCTCGTTTTTTGTTTCTTAAACTTTCTCTCGTTTTTTCTCTCTTAAACTTTCTCTCGTTTTTTCTCTCTTCAGCTTCCTGTCGTTTTTCCCCTCTTAAACTTTCTCTCGGTTTCTCTCTCCAAAACTTTCTCTCGTTTTTCTCCCTTAAATTTTCTCTCATTTTTTGTTTCTTAAACTTTCTCTTGTTTTTCTCTCTCAAGCTTTCTGTCGTTTTTTCTCTCTTAAGCTTTCTGTCGTTTTTTCTCTCTTAAGCTTTCTGTCGTTTTTTCTCTCTTAAGCTTTCTGTCATTTTGTCTCTGTAAAGCTTTCTGTCGTTTTTTCTCTCTTAAGTTTTCTGTCGTTTTTTCTCTCTTAAGCTTTCTGGCGTTTTTTCTTTCTTAAGCTTTCTGTCGCTTTCTCTCTCTTAAGCTTTCTGTCGTTTTTTATCTCTTAAACTTTCTCTCGTTTTTTATCTCTTAAACTTTCTCTCGTTTTTCTCTCTTAAACCTTCTCTCGTTTTCTCTCTCTTAAACAGTTACATTTCTTCTTTTAGGCATTCTCGCTTAAGCTTCCTCTCGCGTTTTCTCTCTTAAACGTTCTCTCGTTTTATCTCTTTTAAACTTTCTCTTATTTTTTCATTCTTGTACTTTCTCTCTTAAAAATTCTCTCGTTTTTTTTTGAATTGAAACTGTCTCATTTTTTATATTTCAAGGTTTTTTCTTTAAACTTTCTATCATCGTTTGTCTTTTGAGCTTTCTCTAGTTTTTCCCGTCTTAAGCTCTCTCTCGCGTTTTTAGTCTTTTGAAATTACTCTCACTTTTCTCTCTTTCGTACTTTCCTTTTAGTTTTCTCTTTTCTCCCCTCTGAGGCCAGCTCTTCTTTCTCTTTCACTTTTTTACTTCTCTCTCTGTTGCACTCTTTCCGCTTGATATCTTCCTTTTCCACACTGTCTCTTTGTCAATGTTCGCACTCCTTGCCTCTCTATGCATCTCTATTTCTTCCTGTATTTCTCCCACTGCCTGACGCCCTCGCAATGCTCCCCGTCCAAATGCATTTCTCATTTTTCCCCTTGCTTTCACCCGCTTTCTTTTCACGTGTGAAGAGTCGTTAACGACTCCTCTCCTCCCAGCTAAAAAAAAAAGGTATTTGGTCTCTCTCTTTCTCTCTCCCCTAGCATTAGACGTATGGATTGTGTAGTAAAATTTAGCAGATGGAAGTTTTATTGTATTTTTATAGACCATTAATCTTATTGTATCTTTGTGATGCACACGCACGTCGGGTTGGAAAAGACTCTCTCTCTGCGTCCCATTGAAATGGGGAGGGAGAAGGAGGTGTTTTCACGTACTTGTGTACATTTCCCGGGGAGGAGGCGAATGAGGCGGAGAAAGATGCAATACCATCAAAATGTTCCTGGGTATATAGAATTGCTAAAGTACACGTAACCATTTTTTTCCCTTTCCTCCATGGAGTTTTATTTTGCAAGTGCACTTGTGTATATTATTGTGGAAGAAATACATACCGATCAAAAAAATGGAGAGAGATGAAAGAAAAATATACAGTTGCATCCTCCAGGCGAAGATAAATACACAAAAGATATGTATGTTACTGGAAATATAATGTGGAATGGTGGAAAGCTCTTGAACATTTGTATTATTTTTCTTGGAGGAAAACCTGGGGAAATCTGGCATTGAAGCTTTTTTATTATCTTGTTTTCTGGGGTGCGATTTTCATTTTAAAATGCTCGCGACTTTTTGCTGACTTTCCTAAATTGCCTTTCGGGGAATCGAATGGCGCTGGTTTAGAACACGAACTTATATTTGTGGCCTCTGAATTTCAATTTTGTGTCCATTGACCTCTGAAAATATTTTGCTCCTAAAAATATTTGAAATTCAGCGCCCTTAAATTATTAATTATTATGAGATGTCTTGAGGATTATTATGAATTTTTGCACTCTTGTATTATATCTGATGCTCTTAACTTATTTCAAATGCATTATTCAATTATTTTATACTCGGCGTTCTTAAATTGTTTTAGAGTTAGCGTGGTTAACTTATTTTAAAGATTTTAAATTTGGCGCTCTTGAACCATCTTAAATGCCGCGCTCGTGAATTATTTTAATTTTCCGTGGCTTCAATCAACGCAATTACCGCTTCTACAGTGGATATATTATTGATTTATTTAATTTTGACTTATTAGATTACGTTTCACTTGTGTGCCATTCACTCATTGTCATTATTACTATTTGGAGATGATCATTAGTGAGTTGCTCACAATATGTACCTGCTCGAGGTTAGGAATCTGTGTTAGGAATTGGTAAACAAAACTTTTGAGTTAATTTATAATTTACAGTGGTCTCATTTTATACTCTACGTAAATGCATTTTTGCAATTTAAATGTAACTCCGCCGTATATTTTCGGTTTGAACCGCTTCTTTTAAATTGTACGCCCTCAATTTGTTTTTATAATTTTCTGCTGTTAAAAATTGCTTGTATACCTACGTGGAATGTCTGAAATGTAGGATCAAGTATCGTTTTCCAAACACAGAAAAATCATAAATATAAGCTTAATAAATATTAAATCAAAAGCTTCACCATCAAATATGTATAAAAAAATATGTAATTATCATTACAATCAGAAATATCATTAGAAAATGCATGCTCAGTAAAACATTGGAAGACTAAAAAAACTAAAACTTAAAAACTAAAACCCGGGCATCCTGTTCAAAGGGGGAAATGCAGGGTGAAAGCACTTTTTAATGCCATTTTAGGTTTGATGTGAGGATTTGTGGGATATTTGCCCTTTGATTCCGTCGGAAAAAATTTAGATCACTGAAGGTGTAACATCAGAAATTTGTATTAGCATGATTTGATTTCTCACCCCATTAAAACACCTTTAACCTCACAAATCTCAGATTTATTTGGCATTTTACCTCACTTTTACACCCCAGCAGCATTTTTTGTATTAGCGAAACAAAAATATCTCGTTGATTAGATGTTATGTATGTATTTTGTACGTATGTTTTGGTGTCGTTTCTAATGCCTTTTTGAACTTTGTGCGCTTTCTACAAGTTGCCTTCCCGTTTCAAGGCTATTTTCCGACTTTTTTTCTCCTTTAATCTGGTTTTACCATTTAAATTATGTTCCGGTGACTTTACGTACTTTACATGCAATTTTAATTACATTGTGGCAATTTAAATTTTTTTCAATTTAAGCGTTACCATTTTCCAGTAATTACAGTTATAATTATCTTCTTTTAGAGTTTACAGTGGGATTGAAATTTTATCTACTTTTTTTGCCATATTTAAATTTTGCTATTATTTTGTTATTATTCTAATTATGTTTCAATTTATTGGAATTTCCTAGAATTTTACAAATTTTCGACAAGTTTAAATTTTATTCCCAATTTTTAATATATTTCTACAATTTTAACTACTTTCCTACAATTATAACTTATAAATATTGTTCACCAATTTTAACAATTTTCCCACAATTATAACATATAACTATTGTTCAACAATTTTAACTATTTTCCCACAATTATAAATTATAACTATTGTCCAACAATTTTAAGTATTTTTCTACAGCCTTAATTAAGTCTCAGCAATTTTTTGCCATTTTAATTAGATTCATTGAAGTTTTATCAATGTAATTTGCCTCAAGGTTATTTCATGTATGTATATCTTACTGATTTTAAAGAGGGCTTTAATATAAGTTTAATTTCAAAATAACATTGCGAATAAAATTTACTTTTATTCCTAAATCCCAAAAAGTGTCCTTCAAAAGCAAAAAAATCATTAAGTTTCTACACCTAAAATCTAAACCAGTACTTTCTCTTTCAATGTCCCAATGACCCCATGGTCCACTTTCTCCCAAAGTCTCCCCTCAACGCATTGCGTATAAATCCAAAGACTAAAAAAAAACAGGATTTTCTCGCCTTAAAAAAGCCTCCAAAGACCAATCATGTTGTATGTTAACGCCTAAAAAATGGTACAAAACAAGCCACAAATCACAGGGAAAAGCTCCAGGAAACTCTCATTAATTCTCCTCCCCCACAAGAGCACGAGAAAAAAAAAGTGCCCCCATAAAATCCAACCTTTCCCTTGTCCTTCTTCATAAAGGAAATGAAGGCTTCATCTAGTAAGGACACGTCCAAGGAAACGTGGCTCAGGAGGACCACAAAAATAATAATAAAAAAAAATGTAGGAAAGGCCTAACGGTGCGGGAGGAGGTCGGTCATATTTGTCCCCGAGGACACCGTTACAATCAACCTCGGACCATTATGATCAGCCTGGTTTTAATAGTAATAATAATAAAGGATAAAGCCCGGGAAAAAAGGCCTCATTTCCGGGTATCTCTCCGTCCACTTTTTTTTTATAGGGGAAATTCCACAATAGCAAGTTTATCCGGGATGAATTCCCATTGAGCTTATGTGGATCTTTTTTTTTTGTCCTGTTTTTTAGTGGGTTATAGTTGTTATAAACTACCCATAAAAGATATGGGGAAGACCCGGAAGATGGAAAAAACCCGGGGAATCACCTCCGCTATTTAATTACGTGGGGGAGTGCTGATTATTTTTATGAGCTTGTTCTCACTCCAATTCTTCCCCGCTGGGCTAATGGCTTCCTTTTGGATTCAACATGGACTAAACAATCCTTTTTATTTTTCTTATTATTTCCCCGAAACAACAAAAAAAAAGATACAGATAAAAGCGAGCCATTTTCATGGGAAAATGTAGTTTTCTTCCCGAAATATTTCCTCGACAAATATTCTTTTCCCAGACAAATTCCGGGTTGGAGCAGGTCGGTTTTTAATTTCACTCCAAGAACGTATCATACTGTGAGAATATTTTTGGGAACGCATGGAGACAAGGTATAACAATGGGAAATTAATAGCCTTAACAAGAAAGTCGGGACAACAATTTTATACAATAGACGGGGCATTAACCTTACGGATGAATCATATTTCACGGTTAACAAAGCTCGAAGGTGATGTCATACGCAAGGGAAAAAGGGAAGGAAAAGAAATAAATAAATCCTCATGTTTGGAGATGTTTTGATTAATATATCAAGTCCATCACGCATTTTTCTAGATGTGGAAGCCACGGGGAGGAGAATGCAACATGGGAAAGTTCAACCAGAAGGAAAAAGTGCACAGGGTGGTACGAAGAAGAATGGACAAAGAAATGGGAGAAAGTAATAAGTAGAGAAAGACAGGAGAGGAGCGAGACGTAGAGTTGGACAAATATTCGGAGAGACGCTGAACTAAATTTTATTTAGGAGAGACAAATCCAGAATTGACGAGGAGAGGGGAAATATCGAGAATTGTGAAGGAAAATAGAGAGACAAGGAAAATTGGGGGAAGCTGTGAAAAGAATAGACCAAATTTTGCCATGGGAAGGAGATAAAAGGAAGGGATGGAGATAATTGCCAAAAGATTAAACCAAAAACTAGAGAAAATTTAATAATGAAAAGGAAACCAACAGAGAGAGAGAAAGTTGAGAAAATGAGGAGGCAAAACAGAGAGATGCAAAATTGCTAATTTCGGAGCCAAATGAGATCTTTGGAAAACAAGGTGAAGATAGCTGTAGAAACGAGAAGGAGACAACAATTGGAGAGAAAGAAAATGGAGAAAATAAAAATACTCAAAAAGAGGAGAAAATCGACAAAATCAAATTGATAAAAGCGAAAAAATTGACAAAATAAAATTGATAAAAAAGAGAAAATTGACAAAAAAATAAAGGGAGAAAATTTACAAAATACAAGTAAACAAGGGAGAAAATTGATCAAATTAAAATGATAAAACAGAGAGAAAACTTACCAAACAAAAGCATACGAAGGAGCGAAAATTGATAAAATAAAATTGATAAAAAGGAGAAAATTGACACAATAAAAAATAATAAACAAGGGAGAAATTTGACAAAATAAAAATAATAAACAAGGGAGAAAATTGACAAAATAAAAATAATAAACAAGGGAGAAAATTGACAAAATAAGAATGATAAAACAGAGAGAAAATTGACAAAATAAGAATGATAAAACAGAGAGAAAATTGACAAAATAAGAATGATAAAACAGAGAGAAAACTGACCAAATAAAAGCATACGAAGAAGCAAAAATTGACAAAACAAAAAACATACAAAGAAGCAAAAATTGACAAAATAAAAAACATACAAAGAAGCAAAAATTGACAAAATAAAACACAGACAAAGAAGAGAGAAAATTGACAAAATAAAAAACAGACAAAGAAGAGAGAATACATAAAATAGAAAGCATAAAAACAAGAGAGAATACATAAAATAGAAAGCTTAAAAACAAGAGAGAATACGGAAAATACAAAGCATACAAACAAGAGAGAGAACTGGCAAAATACAGGGAAATGAGGGGGAAAGGCAAGAAAAGAAGAGCTACCAAAAAATTAGAAAGGAGAAATAAACAAATTGAGTAACCAGAAGAAAGGGAAAATTATTGAGTATAATGATAGAGAGAGGGAGAAAAATTACGAAACGATAAATAGAAAAATTTTGGAAACGAGGAGAGAGAGAAAATTGAGAAACGAGAGGCGAGACAGAAATGGCGAAATGAGATACAGTTAAAGTAAAGATAAACGCAAATGGGAAAAATAAAGTGAAAGAAAATAACGCTACATGAAAGTGAGATTTGAAATATTAAATAGAAAACGTAAAGGGAGATAGAAATAACAGAGAATTATAGGAGGTATCCGTGATGTTTAACCGTACGAGAAATAACGAAGTAAAGAAAAAGGAAAAGAGTGAGGATTTTTAGAAGAAACTAAAGAGATGAGAAAAAAAGAACCCGGAAATAAGAACAACGGAAAGGAGAGAAAGAGGACACAATACAGGATAAATAAAATGGAGAAGTAAGAAAGAAGTCGACAAAGACGCATAGGAACACAGCCGGAGCAATAATTAAAGGCGAGACAGAAGAGCAACTCAATGCCAACATCAGAAATTCCCAGTATGACAAGAGAAGAAAGAAAGGACAAGAAGGAGAAAAAAATATGGCGGGAAGTTATTCATGAGTGAAAAAGAAAAACCGGAGAAAAAAATATCGCTTGTCAAGACCAAAGTTTTTCTTTTTAATCTCCACAGCCAAAAAATGCTCCCATTTCCCCCCTTTCAATGTGCGTAAGAGACATTCATAATTTAGTGAGGCTGCGGGAGAATTTCGGAATGATTAATAAATAGGTAGAACATGCCACTCCATTATTCCGGGACATCTCCCTACAAAATATGGGGGAACACTCCATTTTTTCCTTTCATTTTCTCCCGAATGAAAAAATAATCTACTCCCAGAATAAAAATTTCCATGTGAAAGGTATCGGAAGGAAAAATCTAAATGCAGTCGACTTTCACCAAGGGAAATTCCATGGGAGAAAGCAAAAAAAAAAGTTTATCAGGTGTGTTGAGGGCCCACATGAAAGTTTTTTTTTTACTGTGGGGAAAAAAAGCAGAATTGCATCGTTAACCAGTTTTTTTTTTGTTACTTCCTCCTTTCTCCGGCAAAATCTCTTGGGAAGAGAGGAAATTCTGATATGCTTTAGGCGAAATGTCGGGGGAATGAACTTGAAAGGCGAAAGTGAAAGGAAATCCAGCACGACAGAGGGAAACCTCAAGAAAATCACGAGCGTCTGCCTTGCAGCTGCAGGAGGCTGATTTTTTTTTTAATTTACTTTTCTTAAATTCTAACTTTTTGAGGCAGAGATAATGTTTTTTTGTGTTGCTAATTATGATTTTATTTATTTTTCTCTATAAAATGCAGGATTCTGTTTTGCATTATTCCTTATATCAGTTTTTCCATATGCAGGCGACTCTCTCAATATATGGTTTCACATAGTTCTCTGTATCCGTTTTTCCCAAAAGCGGTTTTTCGACACACAACTGACTCTCCCTTGGACGACTTCGCAAAAAGCGGTTCTAACGTTAAACAGAAATAGCGATGTAGGGAATTTGTTACACCAAAAAAAAACTCAATGGCGGGAGATTTAAAGCAGAAAAATTCCGAGAGAAATATGTGACGGTGTGGTCTACAACCGTTATATAGAAAGAAGTTTAATGGTGGGAGATTCAAAATTAGAAAAAAACCACTATAGAGAAAGAAATATGCAATGGCGTGGTCTAAAACCGTTATGTAGAAAGAAATTTAATGGCGGGGGATTCAAAACTAAAGAAAAACGTTTTGTATAGAGAACAAAATATGCGAATGGATAGCCACAAACTCTTATAGAGAAGGATGCATAATCGCGGCGGATTCAAAACTTCCTTGTAGGCAAACTCTCGTTATAAAGTAACCGTTATCAAAGAACGATTTTGACAATGCAAACATTTCTCGTGGATTTCTGGACACAGTTATATCGGAGAAACCGTTATAGGAAGGCCAATTATAAAAAGAATCGACGGTAACAGTCCCGGATTATTCCCTTTATCATTTATTCTCTAAAGCGGTTTTGTACTTTTGTATCTACCGGTTTCTCTGTATAGCGGTTTTGCACTATTCTCTCAATCGGTTTTGCTTTGTAATGATTTGCATTAAGCATTCTCTATTTCCAGTTTTGCACTACCCTATCTACAGTTTTTTGTCTATAACGGATTTGCACTATTCTCTCTATCGGTTTTGCCCTGTAATGATTTGCATTAAGCATTCTCTCTCTATATCGGGTGTTCTCTATAATGACTTTCTATTAAGTATTGTCTATACATATCGGCTTTGTCGTACAGCAATTTTTATCGGTTTTTATACATAACAGTTATGCACTATTGGAGTACGGTCAACTCCCTCTATAACGGTTTCCCTGAAATCAGCAAATTTTCTTCGTTACAGAGAACAGAAATTTGTATGTCAACAATTGGAGAAAGTTTCTGAGGGTAGTATTTTCTGCCACCGTTATAGAGAGAAGCCCATTAAAGAGAGGCTTGAGGTCCGATTTTCTAAATAAACGTTGCTCCTGTTTGCTCAACCATTACATATGTAAATATATTAATTAATTAATTAAATTATACAAATAAACCTACAGGTAATGGTTATAGTCGACTGTATTAAAAAAGGCCGTTGACTGTATTAGAAAAAGAGCTATAGAAAATGAACAAAACCAAAATCATTTTGTACAAGAGAAAGCATGAGAATATTTTTTTTATTCGTTGAAATGTTTTTGTCTCTCGACAGGTGCGAAAGGCGAACCGAGAGCGACAGGTGTTGTCGAAGTTACAGAGGCGTGAGATGGGCTTGGCGACGATGTTGTTGTGCGTGGTGGTGGTGTTCCTCCTCTGCAATGTCCTCCCTCTGGTAAACAACATCCTGGAATGTTTCTACTCACAAACGATCGACCATTTGGTCCAGACCTCCAACTTCCTGGTCGTCTTCAACTCCTCGGTCAACTTTGTGATTTACTGCACCTGTGGCGAGAGATTCCGGCGACTCCTCCTCCGCCTCTGTCGAGACTTCCTCTGGTGCCGGCTGGGACTCCGGGGGTCGAGGAGGAGCAGTTTGTACAGGAAATCTCATTTGTACCGAGGTCAGCATGGTGCGTGCTCCAAAACTAACATTTCTCTCTCTATTTCTCTCTCATTCTATAAATACTTTCTCTTTTAACACTTTCATCCATCCCCACTTTCTCCCATGCTTTTTCTCCGTAGTGAGATATATCCTCTTTATAGGGGGGAAGATGTCTCTTTTTTTGCAGTTCTAAATGGTTTTCTCCCTTCACTTTAAATGTATTGTGTGTGGTAACATGTTTTATCCCTTTTTTTTGCACAACTTTCTCTTTTGGGAGAAAGTCACTATAGAGGAGTTAAAATGTAGGAAAGCCAGTATTTGTCCCAGACATTATTTTTTGTTATGTGGCACTTTCTCCACTTTCCCTTTTTGTATTTTTTTCCCTTTTGTCTGTGATGTATTATACTAAAACTTTTTAACACAATTTTCTTTGCACAGATTTATTTATTTAGAACAGATTCTTGAATTTTCTTTTTTTTTTAAGTTTGTTTTTCGAATTATTATGTCGGTGCAATTATAGTGTGCACATTTTTACAGTTAATTATAATAGAACTTTATGGTATTTATTGGTAGTGTCATTTAAGCAGAACTTCACAAAGTCAAAGGTTTGTTGTAAAAATTAAATTGTGGTACTTGTATGCCACTCAGGTTTTTTTTGTTTTTTTATTTGGTCTTACCATCGTTATAGTTCGCGTAAACACATCGGAATTTTTAATTATTTATAGTTAATAGTACATAGCAGTTTATGACACTTGAAACTATTTACAAATACCTCAAAATTTCCGGGTATTAAAATCACAAAAAATACTTGGAAAGTTTATAATTTCACCACACAATTACAAAAAAAAAGGAGATGAACTTTCACTGTAATTACCATTGCGAAAAAGAAGACAAAATTTGAAAACAATTTTTTTTTAAATTACAAGAAATGATTCCAGGAAAAAATGAGACTTCCTTCAATGAAAAAGATTGGTGAAAATATGGGACATAAATATTATTATATAATTTATTCTTCCATTATAATACGGTCAATTTTCTCTGGAAATTAATGGAATATTTCAAATTTTAATTCAATGGATATTTTTATTTTGACATTTTAAGTTATTTCAAATTTTATACTTTTACTATTGATTTTACATTTCGATTGAATGCCATTTGAAATTTTGTTCTGAAATATAAAACTATAAACACTAAAATCATTTGAAGCTTTAATTAAATCATTAATTAAAGCTTAAATTGTATTCTGCCAAATGAAGCGAGATGTAAATAATCCTTGGTTTTTTGCTCTTTCTTCTTCCATCTCTGAATAAAATCCTTCAAAATCTTTAGATTTGATGAAAAAATATTTTCTCTGTCTTCTCTATTATCTGCTGCTTTCCCTTTGAATTTATCGTGTGTAAAAAAAAAACAAAATGACTTGCATTTAATCATTGGCAATTTAATTATTAAATGGGGGATTTTTATTTATTTTTCTTATTTAATTATTGTGAAAACAAACTACTACAAACTGAGAAAATATGAATAATTGACCTCCATAAAATTGGGGTCACGGGTCTTCCCTTATGATTGTAGACAGCAGTTATTTCAGCATAGTAAACCGTTTGGCCTCATTGTCTGAGAACGGCAGTGTGCACACTTCCTTACGAGGGACTTTCATTCACCACTCAGATCGCAATCGTAACCGACGCTCCGGTGAAATCCGCAAACCACCACCCGTAATGTAGCCCCTTTTTTACGTTCTATATACACATATTTATATTACATTTCATTAATTATAATTTACCCTTCATTTATTTACTTAAATTATTACACCTAATTTTTAATTTCTACGATAGTTTTTAGTATATTTGACATTCACAATTTAGTCTTAGCTGGTCCAGTTTTAGTTGTAGTATCTAATTAATCGTTTATGTAATTAGCCGTTTGTGTAATTAATCGTTTGTGTAAATTTCCATTTGTGTGGAATGCTCCTTTGTTCCTAATGAATTTACCTCCCCTATAGAATTTGCATGCATTTTGCACGGATAATTTTTTTCATACCTGTTAGTTATTTTAATTACATTGTATTTGTAGTTACGAATTTAATATATGTAATTAAATATTACTAATTAGCGCTTTCATAACATGTAGCACTGTTAAGCTTTCGTATTTTCGTGTTTAAACCTTAACAAACCAGAGTGGTATGTATGGGGACATGAAATGTACGCGATTTTTAACGTGGGTTAGAAAAACAACAATGTTGTGTAGGCTTCAATAACAATCAAGGATAAATATGATCATGTCCAACCGAAGCTATTTCACTTGAAACGAAAGTTCAGAAGCCATTTGAGCGAGCTGTTTTAAACATTTTAATGTATTTTTAAAATTGCCAATACTGATCTTCAAGCTTGTTAATTGGCAACGTTTAGCACAACGCAGACTTTTAAATTTTTAATTGGCATTTTTTTCATTTTTAATTGGCATTTTTTAAATTTGTTAATAGTAATTTAATTTTGTTAATTAATTTTTTTATTAATATATCCTAATTTTTCTAACGTTTGTTTTTAATTTTGTTATTGGATTTTTTAAGATTTTGTTAATTATTTTTTATTAACATTTCCTAATTTTTCTAACGATTTTTAAATTTTTTTAAATTAATTTTTCAGTGACATTTTCTAATTTTGCTAATGTTTTTTTAAATTAAAATCGTTTCCATGTTTCAACATTATCAATTAGTCTCTAAACTTTTTTAAAAATATTATCGTTTAAATGTAATAATGTATTGGATATTTAACAATGTTCCGTTTCTGTTGTTTAATTTGGGAATTTAAGGTTAATTAACATTCGTCTAATTTCGTCAACCAATGCATTAGTATTGTTAATAAACGTGCTTTAATTTAATCAATTTAATTGACTTTATTGGCGGTTCAAGTTGCTTTTGAATTAATGCCTTTTGGAAAGAACAGTAAAAGGACAGCAAATTGGCGTGATGTGATCCTATTTGTTCTTTAACCATTTAACACTATAAAATCAAATGGGCAGATTCCTAAAATAATGGAAAAGGTGAAAAATTGATGGCCTAACCCTTTCCGGCTGTAAACGATAACACAGGCATGAAATTGTTATTGCCTTCCTGCCAATGTTCCTGGTCAAATAAAAAATATGGGATAGAAACCCCTTGCAAAAAAGTTTTCGGGGACACCCGCGATAATTTTGATGAGAAATGATCACAATTTTTTTTAAAGAATTAATATTTATTTTTTGGCCCTTTCTTGGGATTATTTGTGTGCCAATAGGTGGTGATTTCGAAGACGTGAGCCTGGCGAGCATGGCCAATAACCACACCTGCATCTCCACGGCCAACGGAGGGAATGGGAATGGGACGGTGATCATTGATCTGACGCGGGAAAGGGGCAACAATCACATGAGACTTCACAATAACTACCGAAATAAAACCATTCCAGCGATTCATCATCACAACAATAGTAATAGTAATAATCACAATCACAGTTATCACAATCATAATGGCAGTAGTGGGATTAATAGTACTCATACTCCGGGCGGCTTGGTGGGGGCTAACAATGGGGGCGGACCCCCCAATGGGAACCCACCCATGCCCACATCCGCCCCAGGCAATCAGAATGGTAGGTTATACCGCAATAGACGTGTCTCTAGTCCCAATCCGTCCTAAAAAGACAAAACATTTCCTCCCCCAAAAAAAACAATTAAATCAAAAGGCTTAAAAATTTACATCAGTATTTTCATGTAAGATGAGGGAAATGGGAAGATTTTGGGGGATTTCCCCTTTTTTCTGAGGTGTCCCAGGCTCATTTTTAAGTCGTTCCAAAGGGGCGTCATTTTTACTTAAAAAAGCGAAAAAAATAGCAAAATAATTACTACATTCGTATGTACAATTGTTTTGAGGATTTCTATTTATTCTGTATTTCGTGACGTTTCATTTGAAAGGGAATTTCTCCAAAATTCGTCTGTTTTCTATTTCTAATGGAGAAAAAGCTTTAATGAAAAAGCCTCTTTTAATGGAAGCCTGCTTTCATGGACCTTTTTTTTCTATTAAAATCTTGGATTCTCTACGAAAATCAAGGTTTTAACTGGAGAAAAAATGGATCCTTTTCCCGTTTGGAAATGTTTGGGGACGCTTGGGAATGTTAAATGTTAAATAGGCAGAAAGAACAGGGGAAATGCTTGGAAATGGCAGCCAGTTGATGCTTAGAATTGGAGGCAAATGCTCGAAATGAGCGTTAAATTTTTTGTAACGAGACCTCGACGAGAGCAAAAGGCCTCAAAACGGCATGGGATCTTTTTTAATTGGAAATAAAGGAATACATGAAAATAGGAAATATTCCAAAGAGAGACTATACGTACTTTAGGCATTTTTGCGTGTTTTCTTTAAATGTTTTGGAATTTTGTAAAGAAAAAGTCTTGAAAAAAGAAAAAAATGTATAGGCTTCAGGCTTGTATTTGTGTGGATGTTGGTGTTAGATTAGATTGCGGAAGAGATACCATGAGAAATGACCTTTCACCTCCAGCCCCACGGAAGTGCAAATATGTCAAAAAGTGGTCTTTTCCGCAATTAAGATTTTGTTCCTTCAAAAGTATTATGTCATGCCCTATTTAATGTAGTCAATTGCATGTTTGGAGAATCATAAAGCCAAAATCATTAAAAAAACAGAAAAATTCTAAAAAAAACGCTCTCTTTTCTAGTCATAAATGTTTATAGTATTTAAACCGGGAGAAAATGAAATAAAAAAATTTCGAAAATATACATATGTATGTATGTACATGTAATATGCGCATACCTATATTTATATTTAACATGTAGGTATTCACCTAGCTTTTAAAGGGTATAAATATTTTCCGAGTGTTTAAAAAAAAAGAAGCTTGAAATGACTGTAATAATGTCTGGATTGGATATATCCATATATTGAATATGTTGTGTATTCACAGGTATAAAGGCTATTTACGTATATAGTCCTGAATATGGACAGGATATTTTGTACAATATAGATATATTATGCATTATATAGCTACACATATTTATATAGCAATTACTAAGGTCCTAGCCGTAATATCAAGCATAAATATAATACGTTTAGCAAAATATGTATGTCTATTGTATATATAAATAAATCATATGTTTAACGTTCAATGAAAACGGTAACGGAATCTAGTTTTCAAAAAAAAACCTTAGCTATTTAAATCGCCTAATTTCCCTCGGAATCCATGTTTTTTCTTGGGAGGGGATGACAATGTTTTTTATTGTTTTTTTCATTTATTTTTGTTGTTATTTTATTAACCTAGTCCCATTTTATTTAATTATAATTAAATAACTATAGTTAAAACAATTCCTACTTTTTATTAGAATTTCTCTGGCGAACACGAATACCTATGTACAATTATAGGAGAAAACGAGTTTTTAAATAAAAAAATATACATACATGCATACCATATAAAAGCGTAACCATATATTTTAAAATAGTCCCTGATGGTGACCCAGTGACCTCGGCTTGCACAATTGATTCGAATGCATAGTTCTGGTATAATTACGCTATACCGTAGTTGTTATTGTTATTATACATAATTGTATTATACTACGCAAAAATGTACGTGCACATGTGCATATATTTATTATGTAAATATTAAATGTCCCAAAATAGGGATTATCCCTTGGGCTAAATTAGTTCTGTACTTTGTGACTGACTTTTACCATTCGTACACTAAATAAACGTAACGACAATTAGTTTTGTCTCCCATTGAGTGATTGTGATTGGTTCGCCTCGGATTTACGTAGACTTGCGCATGAGCAACTTTATGTGTGATGCCATAAACTATATTTGATGTGTGTAATTAATTGTAAAAATACATTGAATTTAGAATTATAAGTTGAATATTAATTAATTAGTTTAATATTAATTAATGAATTATATTACTGTTCATGTTATAAGCATTAATAATTATTGTTCTTTAATTAATTTTAATACCTAAATATTACTGCAAAGTAGATGCCTAAGACCAGCTTTTTAGCGCATCTCCGTTCCCCCAAAGTCATTTTATTTACCAATTTTTTCTACTTGCTTGTGCTTCATTTCCAAAAATGTAGAAAAATATTAATTGTTGTCATAAATTAATTGTCTCTGCCATAATAATATTCTTATTACATTTGACTTAAGGAAAAATGTATCACGGGGCTTTTCATGTCCAAATGTCATTGTTTAAAATCCAAGGATTGTACCATTCAAAGTATTAGTGTGAGTTAATTATGCATTATATTTATATAATAAAAAGGGGGACATAATTTTAATACGTACAGCGTGTCGTGCGAGAACGGAAATAAACATATTTCTAATTTAATATCAAACTTAATTAAATCGCAAGTACATGCATACATAGGATCTCTCCGGTTACGTACCTTATATAAAAGGAATGGAAGATAAAAGAAATATATAGCTATTAAATATTTAAATTAAATATAAAAAAGAAAATTATTTAAAAGAAATAATATTCGTGAACTTTAGATTAGTAAAAAAAAAGGGAATTCAAAAGAAAATTTAATGTGCTTATCTTTGTCAACAGCGTTTGTACAATGCCGGTACGTCAAATGGTAGAAAAAAAATTAAAAAACTATCTAAAAAAAAATGAAAGTATCAATGTACAATTTCCCATGTAATTAGAGCAGCAATTAGGGCAAACTAACACATTTAAACCCACTTATACAGGGTGGTCACAAATATCCTTCGCTTCTATTTTTTTCTCCTTGGAGATATTGAAAATCTACGGCAAAAGGGAAGAGTGAGAGGGAAAGGAATATTTATTTTTATGTAATTACTTTTAATTTATTATTTCATCAAAATACGTACATTTCCCTGTGACGGAGACGTGGAGGTGCTATAAAACTGCAATTACCTTCTGTATTTCAATACATATTTGTTGTACCCTCAAAAAAAAAAAATGTATCACGATTTTTGTTGTGTTGTGTTTTTGGAAAAAAATAAATAAAATGTCTTGCTGCAAAACATCACCTTGTTTTTATGGGCTTCTTTCTGGCATTTGACCCATAGCCTGGGAGTGCGTCAACAAACAATGTATTGAGACGTGAGGCTGTCAACGGGAGTTAAATAGAACTCATTTTCAAAAATCTCACCTACTTTCCTGGCAACGTTCAGATAATGCGTTTCAGTTTATTTATATGCACTATTTAGGTATCCATACATTTTGCTCCTATTTATTACTTATACATACATACCTATATATAATACATGTTTATTTGCAAACAAGAGAGTTCACGTAAATATTTGGACGGAAACGCAGTCACTCACCGGTCACACACGCAATCTTGGCAGGATGGAAACATGGCCGTAAGGAGGATTGACGGCATATTTGTGTCGTGGAAGTATAACTATACATATATTAGTAAATATACATATGTACATGTTTATATTTAGATACATAATGTAATAACACCTACTCAATGTGAGGCTCATTGCCAGGATTTTTCCCTTTTTCTTTGGCGAGAATAAGGTGTACCGCTGACAGCATTGACGAAAAACAGAGAGAAAGATACCTCGACAGAAGGGAGAGAGAGACGACAGAGAGAGAAAAGGAGACATGTACGTACAAAGAGAGAGAGAGAGAGACAGAGACAGACAAAAGAGAGAGAGAAAACATGCAGAAGGAATGCGAAATAAAACTAGGATGGAATCCAAAGGGTGGACATTTTTCTCTTGCAGGACCTTGCAGGCGCATTTTCCCCTTCTGTCCCGACTAAATGGCTGAAGATGAAGATGAAGGGCGTCACAAGACAGCCAGTATCATGATAAAGCTGTGATATTTGTAAAGTGTACCTAACATTTTGTGTATGGTTCAGGTTTGCAATTCATACATATTCATATTCGCAGTTGTACTTGATGTGGGCAAGGAGGAAGCTTCAAAAAATGAAAGTGAAAGCAAAGAGAGAGAGAGAGAGAGAGAGAGAATGGAAGGTAGAGCCAAGAGAGAGCGAGATAGAGAAATTGACGGAGAAAGCACGAGCGAAAAAAATTTATCGAGAAAGTACGAGCGAAAGAAATTGACCGAGACAGCAAGAGAGAAAGAAATTCACAGAGAAAGCAAGAGCGAGAGAGAAATTGAGAGAGAAAGCAAATGGTAGAAAATGAAAAAAAAGGCAAAGAATAAATACAAAAGTAAAGAGGAAAAGAAGTGCAAATGAACAAATGAAAGAGAACGAGAGAGAAATTGAGTGGGAGAGATAAACCGGAAGGGAAAGTAATGCGAAGATACAAGAGAAAGCAGGAAGGAAAGAGAGAGAAAGAGAGAGAGGTGGAAAAATACAGACAAATAGAGTGAAAGAGACAGAGGTTTAAAAATACAGACGAGAGAGAAAGAGACAGAGGTTGAAAAATACAGACACAAGAATAGAGAAAGAGAGAGAGGTGGAAAAATACAGACAAAGAGAGAGAAAGAGATAGAGGTTGAAAAAGGCAGACCAAGATAGAGAAAAAGAGACAACTAGAGAGAGAGTGACTAAGATAAAGATGGTGAAAGAGAGAGAGTGAAAAAGACAGACACAGAGAGTTAAAAAGAGAGAGAGAGTTAAAAAGACAGAAAGAGAGAGAAAGAGAGTGGAAAATACAGACAAGGAGAAAGAAAGGAGACAAATGGAGAGAGACAGTGAGACTGAACAAGACAAACCAACGGAGAGAAAAAGAGATATTTAGAGAGAGAGAGTGAAAAGGGCAAACGAAGGGAGAGAAAAAGAGACAACTAGAGATAGGAGAGTGAAAAAGACAGAGAGAGAAATGGAGATTAAAGAATACCTACAAAGAGACAGAAAGAGATACAGATAGAGAGAAAGGAATACAGTGAAAAAGACGGACAAGGAGAGAGGAAGAGAGACAAATAGAGAGAAAAGGAGAGAGAAAGAGATACATAGAGGAAATATTGCAGAAAATTGGATGCCTAAACCAATGAACTCCCACACACGATTGAGCACTTTACACACTTGTCACACGCGTCGCCCCTTTTTTCGACTATTTCTCTCTCTCTCTCTCTCTCTGTTAAACACCGTTCAAAAAAGTATGTGTTGTTGTGACATGAATGGGACAAAACATCTCTAGGCAATTTCAATCTCTTGCTCCTTCACAATCTTTTTTCTCCTCCTCTTCTCTCTCTCTCTCCCTCGTAAAGATCGGCCCACGCTCCCTAACACTTTTCATTACATTTCCCCCTTTCACTGGTGCGAAAAGCAGCACACCATGATTTTCTCCGTGCCACTTTAAATAGGTCAACAATTTCCTAACTATTTACAATGACTTCCACATTCAGATAAAAGTTGCTGTATATATGAGGCACCTCATAATAGGCTTGCAATTTTGAGGAAATTATACATATGTAGACGTATGTACAGGAATTTATTTACGGAAAAAGAGTTAACTCAAATTTGTATATGGATCATGGGTGCACTAGCATTTTCTCATCTTGTCATTCTTGCACGTCGAATTTGAGCTTGGTCCTTGTTCCGAGCGAAGATCTTTCATTTCTTGCACCAGAACTTAATTTAATTAATTTTCCGTCCCTTTCTCACTTTATAGTTGCTCGTTTGTTCTGGTGTCTCTGTGTACTCTTCCTTAATTAGGGTTAATTGTTTTTCTCTTTAAATCCCACTTTTCCATACGATTTTTATCCATCTCATTTCTCTTTTTTTCAATAAAGATTGTATGTTACCTTCTACTATTTCTTCTGCTTTTAACTTTTTCTTTCTTTCTTTGTTTCTTCCTCTTTTTTACTTTCTATTCCCCTTTTTCGCTTTCTTCTCTTCTCTCCTTTCTAGCCTTATTCTTTCTACTCCATCCTTCTTTCTTTTTTTCGCTCTATTTACTTCTCTCTTTATTGTTTTCTTTCACTTTTCTTCTCTCGTTTTTCTTTTCTTTCACTTTTCTTCTCTCGTTTTTCTTTTCTTTCACTTTTCTTCTCGCGTTTTTCTTTTCTTTCATTTTTCTTCTCTCGTTTTTATTTTCTTTCACTGGTCTTCTCTCCTTTTTCTTGCTTTCACTTTTCTTCTCTCCTTTTTCTCATACTTTACTTCTCTATTTTTTCTGTTACTTTTCTTCTCTTTTTGCTCTTCCACGTTTCTTCTCTTTTAATTTTCTACTCTATTATCTCTGTCACTTTCATCTCTCTTTTTTTCTCAGTTTTCTTCCCTTTTTTCTTTTCAACATTTCATCTTTCTTATCTCTTTCACATTTCTTCCCTTTTTTCTCTTTCACTTTTCATCTCTCCTTTCTCTTTAACTTTTCATGTCTCCTTTCTCTTTAACTTTTCATTACTTTTTTCTCTTTCACTTTTCTTCCCTTTTTTGTCTTTCACTTTTTTTTCTCTTTCACTTTTCATCTCTTTTTTCTCTCTCACTTTTCATCTCTTTTTTCTCTTTCACTTTTCATCTCTTTTTTCTCTTTCACTTTTCATCTCTTTTTTCTCTTTCACTTTGCTTCTCTTTTTTCTCTCTTAGTTTTTATTTCACTATTTTTCTCTTATTTTTTCACTTTCTTGTCTTTCATTTTCTTTTTTCCCGTTCATTTTGCTTCTCACATTTCCCTGTTATCTTTATCCTTCGTCTTCTATAAATCCTTTTGCGCATGCTTCACTTCTCATCTTTCTTTTGCCCATTTTCGATTTCTTCCCCTCCCATTCTCCCTCTTTTCCCATTAATTATTTTTCTTTCTGCATCCTGTTCTCTGGCCTTTCTCTTTCATTTGTTTCACTTTCTCTATTCTCTTCTCTTGCATCTGCTCTGTCTGTATCCTTTCATTATGTCATTCTCTTCTCCTTTCATTTTCCTTGGTTTCTCTCTCAAATAAAAACATCTTTTCGCAGCAATTATCTCTCTTGTTTTTACTCTAATTTTTCTTTCTTTTTCTATTTCTCTCTCTGAATCAGACTCTAGTCATCTTTGCAGGTTTCTGCTCACTCTCGCTTTCTTTCGAACCCCCTTTTTTTTGCTCCCCTTTCGTCCCTGTTCTTCCTCTGTTGTTCTTTCCTTTTCGACCTTCATCTGATTGTATCTCTGTAACAGTTCGTGTGCCTCCCGCCATCTGTGCCTGCAACTGTTTCGGCAGCCAAGTCATTTTTAACGTTTTGACCTACCCCAATTTTTCTGAACTTCTGCTTATTATGACGGTAAAATATGTGCTCATTATTTTTTTACCAGAGCTCAACATAAAATATTTTGCCTAATTTATCCCCAGAGTTATAGCTCATGTCTCTAAATACTTTTTGAAGGATAATCTCGCCGGAGAAAAAAAAAATGTGTTTGGGTTCAAACTCCTCAAGCATAAGCGTGCACAAGACGGTAATGAATGACTCCAAACGGATCTCTCTCGGGGGATGTGCGTCAATCCACCACAATTAACTTTTCATGACCCCAAAAAACAAACTATGGAGACCCAAATCCTAACTGTGCCAGACGTACATGTATTTGTAGTAGCTAAAAAAAAATCTATTAATACTCCCATTATTCCATTCACTCCTTTACAATTGCCTTTCTCAATACGATGACGCCAGAGGATTTCTTGAGGGATCCCAGTTATAGGCGGGAAGGCATAAACAAATCCTTTGGGTTCAAGGAAATCAATGACAAAGGGAAAAGGACATGAAAAATCTCGGGAGTAAAAAAGATCATCGACAAAAAATAATTTGCGGAGAAATCCTTGTCTTCTCCAGGAAGAGCTTGGACAAGATATTTTTTCTATTGAGCATCCCATCACTTCCTTTTCTAGTAAATTACCAAACCGGAGAACTTTTTATTGGGAATGGGATAACAATATGTCCATAACGCTTCCAAGACGCCGGTGAAAAGCAAATATTTATAAGTCCACTTTTTTTGGCAAAATGCCAAACCATGGTCTATTCTGTGGGCTTTCATTTTTCCCTTGTATGATTTGTTATCCCCCTTTTTCCCAATGAAAGAGATATGAGGGTTATGGTGACGTTTGATTCTGGATCGGCTTTGTCTTCAAGAGCTTTGAAAAACAGGGGAGATAGTATGAACAAAGGTGCACAGAGATCCAAAGATGAAGAGAGAAAGGCGGGGTTTAAATGAAAACGTCCACCTAAGCCGAGTTGCAAACGGCACAAGCGAAATACAAGAATGCAGTACAAAACAAAGAGAGAAACACAGGGAGACAGATGAAGGTAGAAGATGGAGACAGGTATAACAAAAACGCGAGTGAAAACGAGAAAAAGGAGGGTGAAGGCAACAAAAAAAGAGAGAGAAAGAAGACAGCATTGAGAGAACAAGTGAAATAGCGACAATAGACAGAAAAAACGAAGAGGAAACCAGAGCAAGAAAGAGAGAGAGACCGACAGAAAGAGAGCGGAAAAGAGAGAGAGAAAGAATCATAGAGCGGAAAAGAGAGAGAAAAATATAAACAGACAGAGAAGGAAAGAGAGAGAGAGTAAATATTACGGAAAAAGAGAGGATAGAGTAAATATTGCGAAAAAAAGAGAAAGCTAGAGAGAGTAAATTTTGTGGAATCAGAGACATAGAGAGAATAAATTTTGAGAAAAACAGACAGCAACAGTCAAAAGAAAAAGAAGGCAACAGATACAGATAGAAAAAAGGCAACAGCAAGAGAAGAAGACAACAGACAGAGAAAAAGCAAAAAATAGAAAAGACAACAGACAGAGAAAAAGCAAAAAATGGAGAAGACAACAGACAGAGAAAACCAGAAGACAGAGATAGACAAAGCACAAAAACAGTGAACGATAAAGAAATGAAGGAGAGAGAATAACACAGAGTCATAAGGAGAAATAAGCCAAAAGAGAGATAGAGAGAAGGAGACAGATAGTAATGAAGAAGGAGAGTAAGATAAATAAAAAAGGGAATAAGTATTGGGATAAGAAAGAGCGAAATAAAAAAAAATAGAGTAAGGATTGACGGTAAATAAAAATAATAATATCAAAAGGGAGATGCTGATAGCGAAAAACTGGAAAGAGTGGCAGAACAAACAAAAAATTAAGAGAGGAAAAAGGGTAAAAATGGGAAAAATAGCATCTAACAATAAGAGAAGCAGAGCAAGCAAAAGGAATACAGAGAAATCCTTATGAATAGAGAGCAAAAAAAAGAGAAAATTCTTGAAAAAAATCAAGGAAGAGGAAGATAGAGAGATTACGAAATCGGGAAATTGAAGTCCATCACACGTTCATGTCCTATTTAAAGTATTTCGGACATCATCTGTACCGTTACACGCCCTTAAAAACAAATTTATCCGTATTTTCTAACAACAAAGCAATTGGCAAAGAAGATGTATAAAATCACAGCCGGAAAAGGTGAATTAAGTTAATGTAATTGCTAAACTCCATTCGGAACTCATCCCGTGAAAATCCGTCTGGAGAAAGCTTGAGACGTTCGACCGCTTCGACCTCCAAGCCGTGCATAAAGGGACGGTGCAAAGACCGAGTTGAAAGGACACGTGGACGACTTTCTCTTTCACCCTCACACGTGCTTCTTTAATCCTCTCCCGTACTTTCAAATGCAGAAAGCACTATACACGTCTACACCTAAAGGTTCCATCTAAAGGAGGATGTGAACATACTTTCAATTTGTTTTTAAAAGGCGTCATGCACTCCAAAAAAAAAGGCTGTAAAGAGAGAGAAAAAATCCAGAAGGTCCCATGGAATCCTATGGAAAAACGTGCTGGAAGGAATGGAATTTTGTCCATGAATGAGCGCGTGTTTTCTGGAGCGCCAAGAAGATGCTCCAGAAAATCAAAAAGGAAGTGAGGATGTGCATGTAAATTGAGGGAGATCTTTGTTTATAAGACTTTCTCTTTAAAGTGTCACTCCCTTCCATCTGACCTTGTTTCCCCGTTTTTTGGCGGGTGGCTGGAAATAAGGAAAAAAAATCCCTGTACAATAATGGATTTTGAGGGTAATTACAGTGTACCAATTCGGAAAAATCCGAGCAAATTCCTTCAAGGAGGTATTTCGCAAGTGACGCATGAAGAAAGTATCTTCAGTGGGGGCGACAGAAAAAAATAAGGACAAAATCAGCTTTTCGCTCGCAGAAGACAAACAGGGTCCCTAAAAGTTTCATTTTCCATTAATATTGTCAAATATATGAAAGATCGGGCCTTATTTTCAATTTTATTTATTGAACGGCCGCGTTAAAAAATTGGAGGGGTAAAATTAAGATTAAGTTTAAATGGAGAAATGTCGGAATAGGGAGTTTCATTTTCCTTGGTGAAAGGAAGCTTGAGGGAAGCCCGAAATAGTCCAGATAGGAGTTGTGGCCTGCAAGTGTAAGGAGATTGATTATATTGGCAAGTCACTGGGATGGATGGAGAATTTCCGGGTTGAATTTTTTAACTTTCTCTCTACTTTCTCTTTTCTTCTGGTACTTTCACTAATATAGAGAATAAATATGTACATATACATATATAATCATATATGTATAATGTGTGTGTGAAGTGTCGCTTTTCAGTAATTGCACGCATGGCTTTATCTCCCATTTTTTCTCCGTCTTTTTTTCAGCTTTCCCCTATTGCGTAAGCTTGAAAAGTTGCTCGACCTTTTTTTTTTCTTGGGAGTGAAACAGTACAGATTTTCGGGGAAAAAAGTGGGTATTTTCTCCAACTTTCTCTTTTTTTAGGATTTAACTTTCTCTTTGCTTGAAGTTTGTTTCTGCTCTCGCTTATCTGTCGTAAATCTCTGACGTTACGCAATTTCTGTGTAACATACTGGAATGAATTAAAAATGTATAGACATTTTAGATCTGCTTTCCATGGAACTTGCTCGTAATTTGACTGCGAATTCAAACTTTTGTGTCTCCGCAATGAAATTGAAAAAACGTATATTCCAGGACTTTCTGTATAATTAATTTGATTACGAATTTGTCCGGAGAACGAGGAGCTTTTGGCTTCCCATTTGGTATAATGTTTTTCTAAATGCTAAAAGTACAACATGAAATTTCCTTTAACTGTCGTTTATCCTGCTTTGCCATTCCAGGGCAATTTACAATTAAACTAGGTATCTTTTCCGGGAGCTAATTTAACGCATTTAAAGACGGGAAAACTACCGGAATTAGCCAATTAGTGTCCGTAAATAACTACTTGTGTTTGTGAAAGGGTAATTTCTAATTGCCCAAATTAGTTGACTCGAATCCTTGGAAATGCAACACCACAAATAGTTATCATGGGAAATTTCCCTGTAAAAGTCTTATTTCCCTGAATTTTTTCCATTTCTGAACGAATATTTCCCCTTTTCCTGCGTCACCAGAGGAAGCTTTAGAATTGTCCTAATAACTACAATTCATTTCCAACTTCCAACTGAAAAACATGTTTTCCTCCCGTGAACCTTCAGCAAGTCATCCTTTATCAAGCTACTCACACAATTCGTTCAATTCATTTCTTTTCACGCTCTTTTTACTACACCCCAAAAGCTTTTTTTTTTGCTAAAATACGACGGGCAATATCAATGGAAAAAATATCAAAGCCCTAAAATGGAGAAACTAAAAGCAGGAAAATGTGACCCAGAAAGCAGTGGAAATATTACAAAAACATGTGCCCGGAGCAACCAGTAAAATTCCGAAAATTCAATCTATTGCACTTCAAATGAAAAAATAAAACTGTCAAAAAATTAAAAAAGGAATGACTAACTTTGAATTGGACAAAAGACGGCGCATGCAAGGAACTTCCAACAAAAACTTCCAACAAAACTCCGGGATAAATCGAAAACCAAGGCTAGAAAACGTCCATTTCCTGGAAGAAAATGCGTCAAAAAATTCCAAAGAGAAAATTGGAGAAAGTACGGGCTAAATCCATCCCAAAAAAAGAAAAGTGCACCAGAGCATCTTATAACTCCCACACGAAAAAATTTGGGGGACAGCAGACAGATAAAAGGGAAAAAGGGGAGAAAGTCCAGGAGAAAGCCAGATCAAAGGAAGAGCGGGAAAATGAGAAAAATGGCCAAAAAAAGGGAATGAATGAAGATGGGAAAGGCCAGAGCGGGGAATCCTCTTTATTAGAAGGAATATGATGGGAGGGTTGAAATGTCCATATCGTTATCACATGGAGCCATTTCACCCTAAAAAAATAAATGGCCCTGCGATTTGTCCCTGTCTCCATATAACCCTTCCCTTCTGATTGCCCCTTTTAGCCCCCTACAAACACAATGTAAAAAGATCCGGGCTATGACAGGACGTTTTACCTTGAAAAATTCAGAAATGGGAAATCAAATCCCAAAATGCATCAGATCCTCCCTCTCCTCCTCCTTTCACTTACAATAATGCATTTTTTTAGCTTTCCCCCTTATCATCCAACTTATGACCTGCCTTTAGTCGCCATTCCCTAGAAATTTCCCATTTATTTTCCCCCCACAAAAAAAAAATATAGAAAAAATCTATAAAAAAATCTAGAAAGGGGAGGTTTAAGACCCATTAATAAAAATTGGGAAAAAACGTTCGCTTACAGAAAATTGATTGAAAGGGAAAGGTCCATTTTATTCCATGTTGGGGTAGGGGCAAAGGGGAAGATCAAGTTCAACAGAATTTTTTCATTTGGAGAAAGTTATATTTTATATTTGGGAAAATAAAACGTTTCTTGCATACATTTCATTTAATCCAATAAATTCATGTCACAGACCTTTACTTTAACAATGCCCCAGCGAGAGAAACGTGTGCTCTATCACTTGGAGAAAGTACGACAAAAATTACGAAAAGTAAGTGTGACCTTAAATTCTCTCCTTTCGCTAAGGTCGGCTGAATTTACTTGACTTTGAGATTCCCTGAACTACCCCGAATGTCCACGGCGTCATTTGAACTACAAGGCGGAAAAGAAAACTTTGTACCTTTCAAGGGAATTCCTTCCAACCTCCTCCATTACATGCTTTCTCTCCATTATTTCATCACATAAGGCCTTTCCTTTATCCTACTCAAGTTACTTTCTCCTCTCGTTTCTGCCCTTGCAAAGGCCCTTTGCAAAAGGACCTTCCCCCTCCCAACATTTTCTTTGTTGTCTGCGACCACCCCAAAGACATACGTTTCTCACTTGCATAGTCATTGTGTAGTCCTTTTATCTACCCGTCCTCGGAGGGAGAAAGTTCCCAAAGAGAAAGTTGGGGAAGGAAGAAAGTTAGTTTTCTCAATTCACAAGTAAGACGCTCTTGCTCGGAGACATAGTAAGAAGGCAATAATAATAAAAAAAAGAAGGTACATAGTAGAACGGAAGTTGGACGGAAGCCACTGAATGTGACGGAAGATATTTGAATGGTCATATGATGGTTTATAGCAGCTAAATCTTAGTTAAAAGTGAAGCAAAACGCCCATACAAAAAATAACGGCCAAAATTAGAGTCTACAAACGTTATAAGATTTAACTACTGATGCTAATAGGATGGCCAAGAAGTATTAGTGATGGGGATTTTCCCATTATTAATATTCCCATTTTCTCATCTCCCAATAAAATCCGGGAATCTCCCCAAGATTTGAGGTTATTTGTACAATAGTACTTTCCCCATAAATAATAATAATGGAGGTTCTCATGTGCACTTTCTCCCCACCTTTTTAGTCAGCTCCTCTTCCATATGATTCCTTACTTTTTAGTAAAACCAATGACTTTCCCACATTTCAAGGCAATTCCTCGCAAGGCTGTGGGGTAGGCACTTCCCCAATTTAAATGCAGAAAGGAATGTTAGGAAAGGACTTTCTCCTTTAAATAGTTGGGGCAATAAATGTATTTCTTTTCCAACTTTCTCCTCATTCATTATTCTATTGGCACATTCTCACCAAAATACATGTGGCTAATGTGATCTTTGCCAAAAGATCTTTGTGCTCGTAATTTCAAGTAATTCTGGACTAATTTTCTATACAGAAGATAAAGGAGAACTTGGAGAAATTATTTTGAATGGGAGATGGCAAACGTATATAAAAAATGGTAAAAGTAGAGAAAAGCATTATTTTGCGGATAAAACTCGGGAAACAAATATTTTGTAAGAGAAAGTCGAAAAATATATTTTTTTGCAGAAGAAATGGAGAAAGTCGAGAAATGTGTTTTTGCAGGGGAAATGGAGAAAGTCGAGAAATATATTTGTGCAGAGGAAATGGAGAAAGTCGAGAAATATATTTTTGCAGGGGAAATGGAGAAAGTCTGAAAATATATTTTTTGCGGGAGAAATGGAGAAAGTCGAGAAATATATTTGTGCAAGGGAAATGAAGAAAGTCGAGAAACATATTTTTGCAGGGGAAATGGAGAAAGTCGAGAAATAGTTACATTAGGAATAAAAGGGAGAAAGTCAAAAAAGATCAAAGGATCTGGCTTCCACGGATTTGCATGCTACCTTCATACCCACAAAACTTTTGGGATAAATTTGTTTACATATATTTCGACGGAGAGAAAGGTGTTAACAGCGAGATAACAGAGGAGAAAGTATTTTTTTAAATAAAAACTTTTTTTCTCCCGGGAATATAAAATCCGACAATCCACAGGGAGACGCATGCTACTTCAACAGAGGAAATATGACGCAGTTAGGAATTTCACAGGAGCCTAATCATCCCCTTCATCTCGTAAGCCATTGTTAAAGCCAGGGAAAATGTGATCTGAAGTGGCTTTAACAAGACAAGACTTGAATAAAATAAAATAATAAGCGGATGAATAAAATCTTTTGATGGGGAATTTATTTGTCCTCTTTCATAACGAGTGAAAGCGGACCAATTGCCACTTGCTTTTTAGTTCAGAGCAATGCTGTCCTTTTTCAAAAGTATAGGAGGATCAAATTTGGAGTGGATTACGACAATTACGAATGCTCTTCACTATTATTACGAGTCCCTGGAATTCCCTCTCAATGGGAAGTGGATTTGAAAACAGTTTAATTTTCTCTCCAATTTACATACAAGGTACATATATAACAAAACACTTGCATTTTTTCTCTAATTTACAAATTAGAGAAAAATAATAATTAAAAATTATGCCATTTGTAGTCTTTCTTGGATTTTCTGTTTTTCTCCTATTTATTCTTTTTCTTCTGATTCCAACGTATTCACAACTTGCTTTGTACGTTTCTCACTTTATGTTGTATTTTCACCTTGCTTTCACCTTTTTAGATGTGTTTTCTCTTTTCTTTGACTTAATCTTAATGCCGTTTTTGTTTATTTGTATGTGTTTTCGTTACTTCTAGGTCTTTTCGGTTGATTTTTTTCCTGTTTGTGTTTCCTTTCTTGTGTGCCTTCACTTTCCCAAGCGGTATATTTTCACGTGGTTTTTTCTCTCTGTGTCGTATGTCGATTTGCTTCCTCCTACGTAAATGTTATTTTTCTCTTTTTTTATATTTTTTTAATCAGTTCTCTGCCTTTTTTTTATGTATTCGTTAAACCCTTTTAGTAAATAAGTGCCATATTTTTCATTCTCCATCCGTGCTTTCTCTTACTCTTTTTACCATTTCTTTCTCTTTTTGCCAATGCCTTGTCTTCCTCTTTTTGTTCATGTCTTCTCTTCCTCTTTTTGTTCATGCCTTCTCTTCCTCCTTTCTTCAATGCTTTCTCTTTCTCTTTTCGTCAATGCTTTCTCTTTCTCTTTTCGTCAATGCTTTCTCTTTCTCTTTTCGTCAATGCTTTCTCTTTCTCTTTTTGTCAATGCTTTCTCTTTCTCTTTTTGTCAATGCTTTCTCTTTTGCTTTTTGCTAACGCATCCTCTTTCGCTTTTTGCTAATGTATCCTCTTTCTATTTTTGCCAATGCCTTGTCTTTCTGTTTTTGCCAATGCCTTGTTTTTCTGTTTTTATTAATGCCTTCTGTTTCTCGGCTTTTCAATGCTTTCTCTTTCGCTTTTTGCTAATGCTTTGCATTTTTCTTTTTCACAGTATCTCTCTTTAGCTTTTTGCCAATGCAATATCTTTCTCTTTTTATTAATGCCTTCTTTCTCTTTTTGTCAAGGCTTTCTATGTATTTCTCGTTTTGCTAATGCCTTGTCTTTCTTTTTCTGTTAATGCTTTCTCCTTCTGCCGATGCTTTTTCTGTTGATCAATGCATTCTGCTTTTGCCAATGCCTATTTCTTTCTATATTTACCAATGCTTTCTCCATTTGCCAACGTTTTCTTCTTTTATCAATCCCTTCTCATTCTCTTTTTGTCATTGCTTAATCTTTTTGCAAAAACTTTCTCTCTCTGCATGCCTTCTATTTTTAATCTTGTTTGTGCCAATACCTTATATCTTGTTTCTCTATATCTCCATATTCACCGTATATTATGTACAGAAACACTCCAAAACATTCTATTCCGTTTAGGAAATATTTTCTGGAGGGAATCGTGTCCGTATTAGAAGAAAAAAAATCAGTCAGCCACCTCCCTTCCAACTTGTTTGTGACACCAAGTGCAAAAAAGGGGAAAGCCGTACGGAATGTTTGTTTTTCCATTTGACTTTCTCCTGTATATTGTGCTCCACTTTCTCCCCTTTAATCGCTTCCCGCTTTCCCCTGGGTCCATTCACACTTTTAGGCTTACCCGGGGTATTTCCTATCGACAAAGCCAAGTGAAATCGTAAATGAAAATCAAGTTAATTCATCACTAAAGAAAGTGTTTGGACAGATTCCTGTTTGGAAGGATTTGTTCCCCTACTCATTCTTGTCCCACTTACCCCATTTCATTATTGTACAAAGTTGAATGGCTTCAATTAGACTGTAATCCCTTTTTATTTATTTTGGTAATTACACTTTACCGGATAATAATTTTTGTTTCTCCCATACCAAATTGTTTAGACTTTATTATGTTTTTGGTGTAATTTCACGGGACATTTCCCCCGATTAATTTAATTAGTAAATATGTGTGTACTCTTTTATTTCACTGGTTCATAAATTGAGGGAAAGAGGACGTAAATCTTTGTGGAGTACATGATCAAAGGGGAAGGAAGCAAACAGGGCTTAACTCAATGGCGATTGACCTCTGTTTTTAAATGTGGGCGAGGTCCAGGATGCGGACAATTATTTCGAAAGTTCCAAGATAATTTCTTGGACTTGCAATTAAAAGATTAGTGGGAAATTGGGCATAAATTAGACTAGGTCATATTTTTCAAAATGTATTTTCTTGTTGTCTTTATTGTGAAAGTTCGTTGCACTTTCCAGATTTATGGAGTCCTCAATAATTCCCCGGATTTTTTATAAGCTTTGATGAAAGATTTTTCTTTCTCCGAAAAAGGCTTCACCAACATTTCAACAAGAGTCATCAAACGAAATTCAAATGGATTAATTCCAAAATAAATACACTTGTACTTGTCTCCTTTCCATACTGCTCGAAGAACCATTTTGTTAAGTAAAAGAAATCCTTAGAACCAGCAAATTTTTTAAAAGCCCAGAAGTATCAAATCTGGAATCGTGCTCGGGAATATTATTCTTGCATTTTGAAACGGAATAATTAATACATTTTTATTCCACTCACGCAGGACGGAAAGTGGGGGGATTACGAAATTCCAAAAATATCCCCCAAATGATATTTTACAGGCATGTAAAAGTGTTTCTGATATCCTCAATTTGCTTTCTACGCAGTTTTTCTTGGGAAAATTTGAGATTACGGAGGAAACATTATAAGTATTAGAAAGTCTTTCTACGTCGTTTTCCTCCCAAGAGAAAGTAAAGCAATCAAAGAGGAATCTTCTGTAGTATTGTTATAAATGATGAGAACAAGCTTTTGGGTGTGTGCGTGAAAGGACATTTGTACTTGCTCTTAAGACAAATCTGTCTGGTGCGTAGGCCCGGATGAAAAATCACGAAGCATGAGGGAGAAAGCAAAAGCTATTAGCGAATAAAAAAATATCCACGCAACATTCTGCTATAGGACAGGAAAGCAGGAAAATAGCAGTAAGGTTTTTCTACAAGTTAATCCATCAATAGTGATAACATCAATTTTGTCGCCTTTCGGGAATTCATTCTCTCTGACGAATAACATCCCGGAGCAAGCTCAAACTCAAATAGAAAGATCAAACATATGTGGGTACATATAACGACTTTTTATACAACTTTAGTGCTCCAGATAAAGAAGATTGAAAGAAAAAATATCCAAACGCAGAAAAACGTAGCTCAATTTAGGGAATCAGATACAAACATAAAAAAAGAGGGAGATGGCGTAAAAACAAGGCAAAAAAGAGAACTGAAAAGGGAACCATAAGAGGAAACAACATTAAAAACAGCAAAGGGAGAGATAACCAAATGCATATTACGAGGGGGAAATTTAAAAAAATACTAATGTATCGGAATCGAGAGAATCAAAAGCAAATGGATAAAGATAACAAAGATGATAATATAAGAGGATGACAACAGGAAGCATTGAAGAAAGAGTGATTAGAAATGAGCAGCACAAATGTAGCAGAGAGATAAAGAGAGAGATACAAGAAACAGAAAAAGACAGGCACAAAAGAGCGAAGCGCAGAAAGACAATTAGAGAGAGGCGTGAGAGACAGAAAGAGAGAAAGGTGAGAGACAACAAGAGAGACTAGTATAAACAGTCAAGGAGACACAGACAAACAACAGGAGAGACTAGAGAGACAATCAAATAGCACAGAAAGACAACAAGAGAGACTAGAGAGACAGCAAAAGAGACTAGAGAGACAGCCCAAGGGCGCAGAGAGACAGCTACGGACACATAAGAGACAGCACAGAAGGCATCCAACAAATGGGAGAAAGAGAGTATTAAACGGGGAAAGGACCGACAAGTGGAAAGACGGACAGATAAGTGAAAAAAGAGAAACTTTCAAGAGGAAGTTTACAAATACCGACTTTCTCCTTCTTTGATCCATTTCCTTCAATTTTGAAGCCACTCAAATTTTATTGGTTCTTCCCAGAAAGCTATTGAGTTCTTTTGGAGTGGCACTAAAATAAGAGGACAATCCTCTTATCCTTATGTGTGATGAAAACAAAACAAAAATTTATATTTATGCTGATGCTAGTGCACGCCTGGTAATATTTCTTTCCAAAATGGAACATTATGGAACATTATGGACAAAGTAATATACGGGACTTACCTGGAATTTTCTTCCAGGGTTTAGCTTTGGACTCACTTAAAAAGTTATTTTATCCAGGATTTCTAGGAAATATAAAAACCCCAAATTACAAAAATACATATGTTGGAATCGGCAAATGAACAAGGACGCAAACCAGTTCTGAAAAATAAATACGGACATCAGGGAGGGACAGAGAGAGAGAGAGGAAGACAGGAGAGAGGAAATTAAAATCCAGAGGGAAAATCCGCACTCTCAGCAAATTATTCGCATGCTCTGGTTATTCCCAAAGGCCGGAGGACAGAGAGCTTTGAATTTATTGAAAAGGCGCTTTAGCACACATCAACTGTCAATACAAGGACACATAAGCAAGTGCGGCTTTTTCCAGAATAAAGAAAGAATAGAGAGTAAGACAAACAGAATGGCAGAGAGAATTAGGGAAAGGGAGAGAAAGAGAGTCAGCGAAAGAAAATTAGAGAAAGCAAGAAACAGAGAGAGAACATGAGAGAGTGAGAGAGAAAATTAGAGACAGAAATAGACGGAGACAGATACAGAGAGAATTAGAGAAAGAAAGAGGCAGAGAGAGAACAGGAGAGAGAAAGAGACAGAGAGAACAGGAGAGAGAAAGAGACAGAGAGAACAGGAGAGAGAAAGAGA
>JAQGBT010001210.1:0-34864 GCA_034698585.1 Disparrhopalites patrizii
AAATGTAGAATTATTATGGTGAACACATGGGTATTTTTTTTTTTGACAACGTGCTTTCCCCCAATAACTACAACCACCGCCTTCAGAGCACATGCTACTGTTTTATTTTTATTTTTCAAAACAAATAACAGTGGTTAGCTTCTTCAATCGCGAGAATCTGACCGTGTTAACGACGGTGCATACACAAATAAACGTCCCTACTTTCCTGGAAGTAAAAGAAATATGCATAAATATGTAGATTGCCGTAATCTTGTGGAGGGCGCACGACGTTGTGTAAATGACCTGAGTACAAAATTCCTGACGAAATATGGGAAGAATAGAGTTTTCGGGATACGAGTCATGTGCCAGACATTTTCAGTGTCCATTAGATTACAATCATGTTATACAGTCAAAGCAAAAACGAGAAAGTTTTTTTTAATACGGTCGGTGCGATAAAACCTGGTAGTACTGTTGAGTATTTTGTTTGCAAATCACACTAAAGCAATCTCTGGAGTTTTACATAAACGAATCTCACTCATTCTTCCCTTTTATCTCCGATTGGGAGCCGTCCCTTCCCGGCGTCTCGCTCCTCATATCAAATCAGCTGGCAAATCAGATTGTATGTGACACAACTCTTAATATGCCAAGAGGGGATCGTCCCGGCGACGGTTCACCCCGTCGTCGTGTATGGGGTGAATACATTAATGCAAACTCTGTGTCGTTAGTTCTTACTGCGTGGCAAATAATTATGAAATGCCACTGGCAGGAGAGGAGCGTGAAAAAAATGGAGACTCCCCCCGTCCCACTTTTCTCCGGGGAAATGAGAGACGTGGCTACCGCAAGAATCTGGAAGAGACAACTTTAAAAGAGACTTCTTGTAGAGTCTAGCAAACTGGAGGGAATGGAGAAAGTGAATAGACTTGGTACATAGCTATGTACATGCACATGGGGGCTCAGAAGAATGTTGCGTCGCAAAGCATTAAGCATGTGAAATGTCAGATACAAAATCGGTTACACGCGGGGCTGGTCCACATAGGGACTTCATGACGGCAGGTTAAGACGAATTTGCGGGCTACACTGACGATGGAAAAAATCAGAGGAAGAAACTGAAGAAGGAGACATCAAGAGAGAAAGAGACGGAACCAGAAACTAGAAGCAAAAGCGGCACTAATTTCAAAAAGAGTAAAAGCGATAAAGAGACCAAATAGAAAGCAAGAAAGAAATTATAAGTTCAGAAACAAATTACAAAACGAAAAAGCACGGGAGAAGTCAAAGCAGAGAGCTAGGGAGAAAGTACAAAAGGGACGATAGTGAAGAAGATAAAGCACAGGCAGAAAGTAACGAGAAAGCAAGGCGAAATCAAAGGGAAAGGAAAATCAAAGAGAAAGCCCACAAGGACAACGACAGCAAAGAGAAAGGGAAAGCAAATAGACAAAGAGTAAGCAAAAGAGAAATCAGCAACGGGAGACAGAGAAAGCAAATGAGAAAGCGACAATGAGTGACGGAAGGACAAACTATGTAGTAGGAACGCGAAAGTCAAAAGCAATGGAAAGAAAGACATGATGAGATGCAGATAGACTGAAGAACAAAAGGCAGACATACCGGACAGAGACGTGCCCGGGCGGAATCCCGCAGAATGAGCAATTATCTCCCCAAAAAAATCCATTGCGAGGCTTTGACAAAAAACTGTGAATTCTTAAACTACTTTTTTTTACTGCTTACAGAGCATTGAATTTCAGGATTAACTCGTGCGCACAAGTCTAAAGTCTACCCTTGGCTGCAGTCTATAAAAGAGCCTGACATAAATGTCTGTTCTATGTCCGTCAGTTTCTATAATTAATAATGCTCTCCTCCTCCCGACTCTTACCCTCGTGATGAGAAAAAAAAGTTGTTCCCCAGTAGCAACCCCAGTATAGCTTTACATCCAATCCTTTGTACTAAGACAAGATGAGTATAGGGAGAGAAATTGATTCTGTCAAATATATTCTGCTTCCATCTGAAATGGGGGTAGTTTGCAGTTTTTTCTTCTTTCTTTTTTGCTTCACTTATAAGTACAAAAAAAAGAAAATCAGTAGTTGTGCTTTGCTCGCACCAAGGAAGAAAAGGAGACTTGGAGGGAGTCTTGTGGGTACGTTTCCATCCGAACTCATTTATTATACCAACGGAATATTCATGTCGCCGGCGTGGGAATTAAAGTTTTACAATTTCTACTCCGATGTATTCTTCCTCTTCTTCTTCGTCCTCCTCCTCCTTCTCCTCCAGCTCAACTACAATTTCCGTATGCTTTATTCGAACACATGTAAGTAAGTAAATACATAAGAGGGCCTTCGGAGTGGCTGGGAGAAAGTGAGAGAGAAAGGGAGAGAAACCGCTATCGCAGGAGATAGAGACACAGAGAGGAGCAAGACAGGGTTGACAGGGAGGATTTTCCCTTTGTGACTGTACCAAAGAGCTTACAGAGCAGAAGATATACTTTCCCTCCCTCTTTCTTCCCCCATACTTTTTACTAGTATTTCAAGTGTGACGATGTTAAATGAACACTACTGCTAACAATGTGTGTCCTATATTTATGTGGCACATACGTAGCAATCTCCAAGTTGGAATTCCTCCCATCAACTTTCTTTTTCTTCCTCCGTGATTTTTCACCCGTATTCTCCCTCTCCCTCTGGCTCTACTTTCCCATCTACACTGTACGACCTGGTCTACAGGGTGGCAACTGTATCTAGTACCACCGAAAATCCGGACACAGCATAAAAATAGAGAAAATCTGCAGTAAAATATTTTATGACTGAGCTACTAAAAAAGATTCAACAAAATCCGCCAACAAACAAGGAAGTTATTTCGGTTTTTCCAAGCTAGATAATTTTTAGTTTTTTTTTTCAAAAAATATTTGTAGGAAACAGGAATTGTTTTCGAAACACAAAAATCTCAACAAAATATAAATCCAATAAAAAAGTACACGAAATATGACAACCTCAGCACAACAAATTTATGTCGTATCTGTTCACCACAACCAAAGCTATATATAATTTTAAAATCACATTTGGCCATGCAAATATGATTACAGTTGTTCTTTTTTCATGTCAAGTAGCAAATGTCATGCAAAATTGCAAATCCGTTACATGTGGAATGTTTTAATATTTGTTTATGTGCAGATTTTTAGGGATTTGCTGCCTAGGCCAGAATTTTTTTCATTGAAAGTTAGGAATATTTACCTCAATCAATTGAGTTATACTTTTTAGAAAAATTATTTTATTCCTAATCGTCATGAGAGTAATTTTACCAACGATAAGTAGTTGTCACCCTGTACATACAGAAATCCTACACCATTACATGAATACGTAATGTGCTATATAGGGGCATGATAAAAGCAAGATATATTATAAGGCATTCTTCTGCTTCCCCACTATCATTTACTGTGGGTCCTTTTATGCCCCCCACCCCGATTTTTTTGTAGTTTTCCTAAGTAAAAGTATTCATCAAGTCTTTTCTCCATGTACTTCCTCCATATTTCCTGTTATGTCCTACTCTAAATTACCCCCAGAATTTTTGTTTCTTAGGTTAGTCAAGCGCTCCAGCCTCAATTAATACTCCCTCTGCTTTCTCCTACATACACCCTACATCCTCTTATGGAAAGTTAAGTCACAACTTTCCCGTCACACCTCGGGCAAAACGTACATTTCTTTAGACGACGACGTACGTACACACACAACTTTCCCCGTCTTTTGATGGAGCATGTTTTTATTCTTTTGGGGAAACGACCAAGAATTGCGTGTACAATCCTGCTCCCACGCACGAACCGGGAAATGAGTGTAAATGGGGGAGATTATTGCTCTTTCTTCATCCGTAGCCGGGAGGAAGGAGGGAGGAAATTGAAACATTATGATGGCGATTGATTTCTTCTCCAGGAGGGCTCTTGATTGCCAGCAAATTGTTTATACACTCACCGTGGATGGGATTGAGTTACAAAAAGTAAATCATGTGTTACTGAGGTGGATGTCACTGATAAGGGATTTTTTTTCGGAGAGGAAGAGAAAGAGATCCTGAAGGATAGCTGGGACACAGGAGGTCATTTCTCAATGAACATCTCCAGGAAAATCATTTCCCGTCCCTCCTCCCACCCGTCCCCTGCCAGGGTAGAAGAGGGGGAGACGGCTCTAAAAGTTTTCCTCAGACCAATAAGAGAGGGAGAGAGAGAGAGGGAGAGTACGTAAAAGAGAAATTTATGATCTCATAAAAAGTCTGAAAATGTTGGGTATCAATTTGTCAAAACTGGCACTAACTATTTATTTACAAGGGCAACTCGTCCCAACTGGCAGAGGGGGAGAAGAGGAAGAAAGAGTGATACAAGAAGTAGTCAATCCCTCCAAGAATAGCAATTGAGAGTAGGATCTGTGTTCCCCCGATTTCCATCACATCTCCCTCCACGTGTACGTTATAGAGACCAAGCTCTTCCTGGTGGCGTCCTGGTGATATGCTAATGCAGTGGGAAGGAAATCTGTTTTCCCCTCACTTTCCCCTCCCGTCCTTCCCATTCCCTCTCTCCTTTCTGCAGTCCTCCACTTTCTCCCACTTTCTCTTCCCTCGTACCTTGTAGCTTTATTCTCTCTCCACTTATTTATCTCTGTATAATACTGTGTCTCTCATGACCTCTTATTATTACCATCTTTTCCTCCTTGACACCATTTCTCTCCTTATTATTCTCTTTCGTAGACTTTCTAGCGGTCACGTCTTTATCACTTCTCTGTAATTTCATCGGCTTCATATTGTCTCTTTCTAAAATTGACGTCCTTTCTATATGTTTCGCAAGTATGTTTCTCAAGTATTTTAGTGTAATTCCTTTTTTTTTCTTTTTCGCTACTTTCTCTTCATAGAGTATAGTTAACCCCCAATATTTTTTATAACTCTGTATTTATCTTCTCTCTCTCTCTCTCTGAATTTGTCTACTGTCTCTGTCTAAATTTGTCTGTCTTTATCTTTTACTTTCTTCATCTCTCGCTAAATTTGTCTTCTCTCTGCGGATTTGCCTTTTCTCTCTTTCTTCATCTCTCTGTCCAAATTTACTTCTCTCTGTCTGGATTTCCCTTCTCCCTGCAGTTGTCTTCTGTCTCTCCACCTCTCCGGGGACCGCTGTCTCCGTTTCGAACTCCCTCTGCTTATTTCTCTTTACTTTGTCTATTACTCTCTGTGGTTGCTTTCTCTCGCTCTGTTTCTCTGCAATTGTCATCTTTATCTTTATATCTCTCTTTTTATTTTCCTTCGCTCTCTTTCTCTCGACTTATCCGATCTGTCACTCTATCTGCTCCAACACGCTATCTCTAATTCTTCCTCTCCTTCTGTTTCTGTCCCTCCTTACGTGCCTTTCCTAGTAGCATCTTTGTTCCGTGTGTTTCGTGCCGAATTTAACCTCTAGTGATGTCGCCATTGGTAATAATTGTGCCTATGCGTTACCCGATGGTGGATATTTACTTCGTAAGAGTGTCCATCACAAAGTTCTCTACGAAGTTGTGCTCATCCCGCACAAACTGGCACGGTATCTGGGTAGTGCCAAGAGGAAATGTCACATCTCATCATCCGTTCGTGGTATGCTTGTGGTGACGGCGGCCGGAACGCCATTATTTTCTTTATTTATTGTATTCCGTGTTGGGTATTGTTAAAGATGGCTAGGCGGAGGTCTTTTCTCCTTCTCTATCATCTCTTCCTTTATATATTGAGGTTTAAAGGATGACTCCATGTGCAAGTGTTTACTCTCTCTCTCTCTCATCGATTTCTCCCTCGAATGTGGCCTTTTGTGTACAGAGGCTGCTTGAACTCTGTGCCTTGTTATCATTTGTCAAGTGGATGCGGTTGGTGGATACCATCATGTAGTTATTATGTGTGTAGGTTAGCTGTCACTATTTTAAACAAATTGAGGCAAACGGATAAGCTCCCGATCGACTTTGGAAGTACAATCAATATCTGTAAACCCCTATTTTCATCACATGCATTCAATTCTACATATTACCCATTTTAAGGGTACACTTTTCTCTTTAATGTACCACCAATCACTCCAAGATGTTTCATGCTACTTCCTGATCTCGCGGAATGTGTAACCACAAATAAATATTTGAGGGGGTTCAATGTTTCCCGGTAGTAAAATATTTCTGACTAAAATATAATCTGGCTAGAAGACTAATTCCAGCATAAACCACCGTTTCGGGCGCGAACCTTTCCGCCAAAATCCTGCTGGTGCTTGGTGAGAAAATGAATAACCGCAAAGGAAATTTCCTGGCTTTTAACGAATAGCATTACTCACGGAGGAAATAAATTGGAATATGAAATGGAATTTTAAAGGATTTGAACCAGAATTTAATTACGAATGTAATCCCCTCAATATTATTTGGGGCGGGGGAAATCTTTCCACATATAACACGCCCGAAGAAAAATAGTTTCTTCTGGTGTGAATGCCAATATCCACCCTCCATGCGGAGAAGGTTGAAAGGGCACACACATACATCTGAATTTGTTTGCACGAATAACTGGATTTTTTTCTGAAATGCTCCAGGGAATGCGTTATCTTCATTCGAGTCTGGTACGAGTGCATGGCTTCCTCAACTCACTCAATTGTGTTATCGATGCTCGTTGGGTGCTCAAGATTACGGATTATGGACTTCCAGCTCTTTACCACACGCAAGGACTGTCCGTGCCAGCAAAGACCGCAAGGGGTAAGTGTCACTTTTTTGCGTATGCATTTCTCTCAACATCCTACATACACATCCATACCCATACCTCCGTGATCCACATGCTATGCATTTGTCCAACTAAATAAAATATGTGGAAAGGAGAGAAGACGTGACAAAAATGACAAAAATCAGTCAGTCAAAATATTACAGCGCAACGTTATCATACAGAAATATTCCTATTTTCAAGTGCAGTCAGTACATACAAAATCTTCCTTTGCCATCAGCCTTTTTTCTGGGGAAGGGTTTTCCCCATATAAGAAAGGAATACTTTACTTTACCTAAATCTATCCGGGAACACGTCAACAACAACAATTTGAGAGCTCCTGAGGTCGTCTCCACAGTGGCACTCCTGTGAGCATCAAAGAGGCGTCCCATAACTTTCCCCCTCCTCCTATAATTATTGAACTCGTTGTAGTAGAAGAAGTAATCGGACTAAATCTCTCTCTCCTCCTACAGCGACTAATGCCTTTTAGAGGAAGGAGGATTTAGTAAATTTGTCGGTACATTAGTTACTTCCTCCACCACTACTACTTTTGCTTTCTCCAACCCTCCATTTTATCCGTAAGGTATATACGTATGGGTAAGCTTACGACCGGGTGGTGGCAAGGAGGGTTGGAAAGAGCAGCAAAAGAGCCATAGAAATAGTACTGCGTGGCTCCCCTTACCACACACTTGCTTAGATTACGCGAACGGTAGTAAATTTGCTCGTAAAAGCTGACTCTTGGGTGTATGGAGGGGAGAAAGTTTCCTCTGATGTAGGTTTTGTTACGATAATCTAATTTATGATGAGACCGAGTCCTCCAACTACGCTATCGGATGGAAACATAGACAGTGAGCTACGTTGAGGCCGTGCAGGTATACGGGAAAGCCGGGGAGATGGAATGGCGAAAGCAGGGGGAGAAAGGAGAATGGAAGACAGTAGAAGCCGAGATTGGAAGTACACAGAGATGAAGAGAAATATACAGGAGAGAGCGGGACTTGTGAAAAATAGAAATTCCCAGAGACATGAGAAAAAGAAATCGAGAAATATGACAAAGGCAAAGAAATGCAGGGGAGAGAGAAAAATGAGAAGGTGATAGAAATACAGGAGAAAGACAGTCGTGACACGAGAAAAGTAAATAAAATACGGAAGAACGAGATGGGAGCGTCACGAGGAAAAGTGAACGAAATACAGAGACTGTGAAGACAGAATATGTGAGAGAGAGAGTGGAGTTGGGGAAAGATAGAGAAGCGGAGAAAAGAGAGAAGTAGACGAAAGGGAAACAGAGAAGAAGCAGGAGAAAGGGAGATAAGGGATAATCACAAGACAAAGATAGATGAAGCAGGAGAAAGAGAGCGAGAGAAAGCAGAAAGTGGAGAGAAGAGAAGCAAGAGACATGGAGAAAAAGGAGAAACAGAAGAAAGCGAGAGACGAAGCAAAAAAAGGGGAAACAGAAGGAGGAGTAAAAAGCGAGCCAGAAGATAGATAGAGAAGAGACTGTCGGAGAGAATCAACTGCTGAAAGAGAAGAACAGGGCGAGAGGGAAAGGCTGAGCACTTCAGAAGAAAACAAAAGTGCTTCATTTGCAAGCACTGTGTCGTGAAATTATTCTCCTCCACTACCTGAACTTTCACTTGCGACTCGAAAGGATACTACTTATATGTATGATATAGCCCACTTTTTCCGTTGTTTTGCTTCCTCAAGACTTGTGACAAGACTTGTGTCTTGTTAGAAGTTGCACCCTCAACTTCTGGCGACAAGCCTAATAAATTGACATTTTATTACAAGTACATACAAGATACTTAACGACTTGTTTCCCCCAAAAACAGCCTTTTACCTCTTCCACTTCACCGGCCCTCTCAAAATGATCTTGTATCCGTATGAAAACGATCAGTCTCCTTATTATTCAACTTTCAAACTCTTTTTACCCCTCGAAATAAGCATTATGAAAGAATCCTCCTTGGTTTTTGTGGTGGGATCGTAAAAATTGCCATGTTGGAATGATTTCTGGAATTTTCATTTGATTTGACTCTTATGTTCGAACCCTACTTGCATTCACGCATACGTATACTTATACATACATACATAAAGTAGGTATGCATACGTGCATACATACATGATAGTAACGTAATGGCTAGGAAAAATAGAGAAGAAAAGTGTTGTGTCATGCATTGGGCCCTTCTGTTTCACGGAGAATGCTGAAGAAGGAATGCGTCGAGGAAGAAATTAATTGGAAAAAGGGTTTACCTACTTCGCCTGCTACCTGTCCCATAAAAGTCCCGTCACACTTATTAATATTTACAAGTGCACACATGCTTATGAGGGTATACATACGATGAGAAAATAATGATTGTGTCCTTCTCTCTCACTTTCGTTTTGCTACCAGAGTTACTGTGGGCAGCGCCGGAGCTGCTGAGAGATGAAAATATGAGGAATCAAGGAACGCAAGCGGGAGATGTTTACAGCTTTGCCATCATCATGCAAGAAGTGCTCGTGCGAGGGGAACCTTACTGCATGCTCACCTTGACTCCAGAAGGTACAGAGAAGTAGGATAATAAACACTCTGAAAATTTCATGAGCTGTCTTTCTCTGCCACGTGCTCATTTGAGTTCTTTTGTTTCCTCCTTCCTATATATAGCCTTGAAGAAATGCTATTTGGTGAAATTTTTAGGGACATTTTCTCATTGTTTACCCAACCCAAGTTCTTTATTTTCTGTTGTAACTTGACATTAGCATAAAGCTGGTCATTCTTGTATGCAATCAACCCTTTAGACTAGCTTTTTGGGAAATATTTAGACCTTTCTCCCGTAATCGCCTTCTCCATGAAATGTACTATTCCCAATTATAGATATTCAAAAAATGTGCCCTAGCTTTAGACCAAATAAAATTCCTTGAACAAACTTATTCCGCTTATATCCGACTGGTCAACCAGTAAAACAAAGATTAATTATTAAAAGAACCTTTGTCTTTGCCATTTAGCTTAGGAGTCACCAGTTTTTTTCAAGGAAAATTTTTATTCCAGCAAATTAAGTAATAAAGGTTCGGCGACGAATCCCTGATATCTCTCGTGTCCTTTAAAAATTCATGTGTTCTTGCTTCTTGCAGCAATTGTTTGCGTCTCCTGTAAAATTCACATTTCGGATTTGACCCGATTCTGGGCTATATCTGTAGTCTCCATATGGGAATGCATTACAAATTCCACCACAGTAAAGTTTTGATGTGGAAAGGACCTTGCTAATGCGTGCTTGACTTCGGAACGAAGTCTAGCCGGGAATTCTGGATGTCTTGAATTGCTTTTTCCCTTCCTGTGCCCAGTTCCCGATTTGACAATTGACAATGTCTGCATAGCAAAGGTTTCGTATCTGTTCTTACCCAACATTATTGCATAGTTTGGGAGGTGACAAGATTTTGGCGGAGTTGGCAAATGTTTGCTCCTTGCCAGTATAAGCATGGTATGGTATGAATGTAAATATGTATATGTATATGCTATGTGTTCGTACGTGCATATATGTATATGTGAATATTTGCAGAGATTTTGGAGAAAGTGAAGCGACCCCCTCCGTTGATTAGACCGTCTGTGAGCAAAGGGGCGGCTCCTCCGGAGGCTATTAATATCATGAGACAGTGCTGGGCGGAACTGCCAGACATGAGACCAGATTTTATGGTTATCCATGACCTCTTCAAAACCCTCAATCACGGACGGTGAGTTCTTACTCTTGGTATATACACTGTGCTATACTATGTACATGTACAAGTCCATACGTACATATACACGTAATGTCTTGTACATAACCAGAGATTTCTTCCCGGTCGCGGGAGAAAATGCGCTTGTTAATGGCTTTCTGCAAACAATATCATGTTCGCATGTATAAATTCTACTACAAGTACTTTATTATTCCAGCATATTTATATGGATATGTAGATACTCATATACCTACATGGAGCAAGTCGCGGTAAGCCCCCTACCCCGATGGGGTAGGAGACACTTCCAAGATCTCCTCTATAGTTCCGAGGCCACTCGTGGTGAAAGTTAGCCAGGAGATAAAATGTTCTGGGTGTTTGGGTCGTCTCTTGTACAAATTACAAGTGGCTAAAGGGTTGTTGTACATGACAGCTGGCGGTAGTGAAACTAGCCGTAACTGATTTTATCTCCTGCCACGTCCATTATTTGTCAAAATAAATTGGTTCAGGTATTTTAAATTGGATTAAGTGAAGTACGTGCTAATCTAATCAAGACGGACGAAGATGAGATGAGGAAGGGGAGCAAGCCTTTTTTTTTAGCTCTCACTTTTTTATCTAATTACTTGCCACTCGACGCAGACTTATGGATGGCATTAGTCTAAATCTTTTAACAATCAAATCCTATTGTTACCATGAAAGAGGGAGGAAATCTTAGTTAGCTTAGCGGACCAATGGGGGGTGATACGATGGATTAATTCGAACTGAAATCCAAGTCAGGTAAGGCTGACACCTCGAGATTACAATGCAAGTAATGCGTTCCAGCTCCCGTTCCTTTATCTTTCTCTTTGCTTTCTTCTTCTATATTTTGCCTTTCCCTTTCCTTATTCTGCGTTAGCATGTGCTGTATAGCCCTCTATTTCCCCCAGATTTCTCTTTATATTTCATTTTTCCTTATATTGAGGCTTCTTTCTTTGTTTTATTTTTTCATTGAATTTCCATCTTGCTATCTTTTTCTCTCAAGCTTGATTTGTTTATCCCCTTCCCACTCTCTTCAAATCAGTAAATGTCTTCCGTTACCCCCTAATTTTTTCCGCTCCGCCGTCATGGAGCACCCTCGAATCTCGAAGTCCTTGTATACATGTTCAATCCCACCTTTTTTAAGTCCAGGCTTTTTTAAGGCCATCTTCACATGTGTGCAACTCAAGGAGTACATCCCTTTCAGCTATACCTATGAAGTTTGTTGACTTTGCTGGAGAGAGCAACTCGCATTATTTGGAATTCATTTTCCCCGTCCTTTGCCACAGTCAACTTGTGAAATCGTGACTGTCTCCTCGTTCAATCTCTCTGTCTATCCCCCGTTCTATCGTATTTTTTTCTCCCTTCGATATTAGTTTTCGTGCGTCAAGGAGCGGAAAATTGAAAGAAGCGCTCAAGTATTTGTACCCGTGTGTATGCAAGTATGCATGCAGTGTTTGTATACAATCTTCATTTAAACTTCCCTTTTTTTGCAAATCTTTTCCCTTTCCAGCCCTCTCGGCCTTTAACGCATGAACAGAGAAATGTGAGATTTTTGGAGCGCCGGGACTTGAAAACATTTCAACTTCCAGGAAATTTAGCTTTGAGAATACTCTGGAATAGGTAGATACGTTAGGTTTAGGACTATATTGTTTATTTCTTCTGTGTAGTGAGTCTGGACGTGCCATCCTAACGGCAACGGATTGGTAATTAATATTATCTGCGATGGAGAAGCCAGCTCCATGTTTTTCCTCGCCCATTTAAAAATGAGCTTAATTATTTGTTGCGCTTATGTATGTATTAGTATATGTCCTATATAGTCACACAGAATTTGGCTATTCAGGATGTGCATTTCATGTGTTGGGCACTGAATTTCATAAAGCTTTTGCCTCCAAAGCGTGAGCGGAGCGACGTGCGAATCTTTGTGGGAGCAAAAGAAGGGGCATTGTGAGAATCAGAAAAGGAGTAAGAGACTATTTCCAGTGCGGGATTGAGGTATACTGAAACGTTAGGGATTTAACAGTAGGAAAAAGTGGCTGAATTGGGAAATTTTATGCTAATACAATAATTTTAGGGGGTCTCCAACCCCTAACGCCGTACATACAATCTACTTTGAGAATCAACTAGCACAATATTTGTTTATGGGCAAGGTCCTCCACTATTATTTTTTCAGCTCACAAGGCTATTGTAAGGAATGGAGAATGGACTGAAAATACATTTCTTCGGGTATTTTTACTATTTTATGCGGTTATACGTATTCAAGAGCATTTCCATACATTATATATAACTATATATAAGCCAGTTGCCAGCCAGTACAACCCCAGCCAGATTAAGCGGAAATGCAAGGGGCAAAAGGAAGAATCTGATGTTTGCTACGCAAAATTTGTCCTTGTCGCCGAGAGCTTCAAAGTTGGTAAAACTATGCGTTGTACTTGTAAAAAAGTGTATCTATACATATGTACGCTTGAAGACGGCAATAATGTAAGAGCAATTCCCGTCAAGATTGTTTTTTACCCGTGTTTGTACAAGTAGTGGTCGCATGTAGGTATGTGTGTATACATATATATGAGTGTACATTTGCACATGAGAGTTAAAGGTAATATCATTAGTGATATGCAGCTGGGGATGCACGTTTCTTGGCTTTTCCTCCTCACATTTCCTTTCTTTCTTGTTGGGCCGTTAACAGGAAGGCAAACATCGTGGATACCATGTTCCAGATGCTGGAGAAGTACAGCAATAATTTGGAAGAATTGATCCGTGAGCGGACGGAACAACTGGATTTGGAGAAGAAGAAGACTGAGCAGCTTCTCAATCGAATGCTACCCAGGTAAAATTGCATCATCTGCTGTCTTTCCTTAATTCATTGAATTCTCTTCTTCCTTTTTCTTTTATTTTCCATTTTCACATTGGAAAAGTAAATATCCCTCCACTGATTCGCTTAAGAATTTTCTCCAGTACCTGTTTTCTTTTCACTGGAAAGTAAAGCACTTGTAAAGCAAGTGACATTTTTTACTGTCTGCTGAAGTAAAGAAAGGAGAATGAAAGAAATAGTACATGTTGAGACGAAGGGTAGAATTCTATTGAACGGAAACACGCATTCGTCCTTAGAAAAAAAAAATAGAAAAACACACTTTCTGGTATGCTACATTTTCGTTTCCCCGAGGTAATTACAGTCTAAAAGGACTTTTTACTCCGTCAAAGAAGTTGTCCATTATAGTTTCCAAAAAAAAAACTAGCCCATACAATAAAAGCAGGTTCAAGTCCCATTTTGTTGGATGGTGAGTGAAAATTAGAGAGATAATTTCAAAAGATAAAGAACGACAAGAAGATCCAGAGAGAAAAATATTTAGAATCAACGGAAAAGGAACTTTCCTTTTAATGGACTTTTTTTTGTGTGATATAAAAGGTCGCGGAATTGAGTAAAGGACTACGAGCAATTTGGCAAAGAGCATGTTCCGCTCTGTTTTTATTCACCGCCGTTTCTTCTCCCTCCAATTACATATGGTTATACCGACTGTAGTTGTTTTCTTTCTCAACATTTCTTGTGATGTGACGAGTGCTTCTTGGGTTTCTTTCTGGCTTTTCCTTTGCCCTAGAATTTACCAGGACCTTCCATTTAGGCTAAAACTGTATACAATGCTGTTAAGTTTATGGACAAATGTAATTGTATACATAGGTATGTATAGACAATTTTGAACGAACATTTCCCAGAATCCAAAGACAGTTGAGTTGCCTTTCGCTCAACACAAATAAGGAGAAAGATACAGGTGAAAGGCTACCAAGAAAAATAGAGAGCATCTCTCTCTCCCTCTAAGATACCTTCTTGGCACTTCCCACGTCGAAATAGACCTGTACCGCTTTGCAACCATACCCAGAGACTTTGTCAGCCTTAGGCGGCGCGGGCATTCTGGCTCTCACAATGAAGATGTGTTTAGGAGGTGAAAGGGGAGGAAAGTTTTACAGTGAAAAACGCTAATGATGGCTAATTTTCGTGGTGTTATTTCTGATGCTTTCTCAATCAGTATTATTCTTGAAAGTTTACCTGCAAGTAGGAGTTTCTCAACCTTTTTCCACCTTAATACTAACAAAGGAAAGTTCCTTTATAATGAGACGTAAAGCAATACTGCATTTCTCTCTTTCGTTCTCATCCATTTAAATGTGCTTATGTCGCGGTTTGTTTCTTTCTCAGCATGGTGGCAGAAAAACTGAAACTAGGACTTCCAGTGGACCCGGAGGAATTTTCGGAAGTGACCATCTACTTCTCAGACATTGTAGGCTTCACCACCATCTCGGCATATTCCACGCCCTTTGAGGTGGTCGACTTACTCAATGATTTGTACACGTGCTTTGATGCCACCATCAATGACTACAATGTTTACAAGGTACGGCAAATCTTTCAACAATCGGAGAAAACTTGCTTTTGTCATTACGACCATATATGTATGTGTCATGGGTGTGGAAAGATGCATTTGTGCATATATCATGCTATTACGAATCACTTTTCATACCACCCTCGTAGCGACGTGCTGCTTATATATTTTAATAGTACTCCGATTCTTTCGAATACCACGTGAATGGTAACGACAGGCGGCGAATGTTACGACTCGTTGAATTTTCTAACGTGTGGATTGCGCAAAAAATCCTCCGTTATCATTGCAAGTGCCCGTACCGTTGATAACCGGGTTATTTTTGCTCTCCCGTGTGCAGGTAGAGACGATTGGAGATGCTTACATGGTGGTTGGAGGTGCTCCATTGTGGTCACCGGACCATGCGGACCAAATTGCGACAATGGCATTGGATTTACTTCATCAAAGTGGCAAATTCTGGATTCGACATTTGCCCTTCACACCGCTAAGACTGAGAATAGGCTTACACACGGGTAAATCATTTCAATGACAAGGACACACTTACACACTTCAGACACATGTGTGACCATTTTCCCTCCTCTCAACTCCACCGCTTACAAAAGTTTCCCTGTATCCATGTTCTTGTTCCCCGGACTCCCATTCCCATTTTCTATAGATTCCTAGTACACAAATTATAGAGCCACTACGCCGAATTTTCTGGTGGAAAATTGCTTTTTCTCACATAAATTTTTTTTGTCATACTCCGAAAAAAAAAACAATTTCCTCTCATGGAATTGACGGAAATAACGTGGGCTAATTTTGTATTTGGAAGGTCCCTGCTGTGCCGGTGTTGTGGGACTGACAATGCCTCGCTACTGCTTGTTTGGTGACACCGTCAATACAGCTTCCCGTATGGAATCAACAGGTATATTTATACATGAGCACTGTAGTTATTATACCACCTTTGGTAATAATTGCTGCATCGCTCCAAGCAAAACAAACGGTTATGATCTAAATACAAATACATAATTAATTCCTTGACAAGGAAAGCAAATTAGCTCTTTAGAGTGTGATTAATTTTTACGTAGCTTTCTGAGATTTTTTCATATTAAGCAGTACTAAGGAGTTTTAACACATTCTTAGGGATCGCTCTAAGCTCACATTCTTTTATCAAGGAGTTAAGCTTTTTCTAACGTAAAAGATCCTTTCCAAAGAAACTCTTACGAATGTTGGTTCTACCGTACTTAAGAAAATATAAAGCTTATATCAACCTTTCAAAATAAAATATTGTACTGGTGGATCCGTAATTTTTTTTGTGGGGTTCACGGCTGTCAAGCCTTGTTGATGGACAAATAGAAAGTAGAGGGAATGAGTGCACACTTATACACACTGTATGCACAGTAGCGAGTGGAAGGGCTAAGAGCGAGAGGAATTAAAATCATTCGAAAAGGACGTTGACGCATGTGAAACCTTTTTGAGCTGATAAAAACCGGGGCTTTTGGAGAGTTTTGGAAATCCTCTTTCAGCTGGGATAATTCTATCAAGTTTTCCAAATTAATTTGACTTGATGATTGCCTTTGTATATACACAGGGTCTGCATGGCGAATTCATATCTCGGGGGAAACGAAAGCCAAATTAGATCAGCACGGAGGCTACATAATCCAGTACAGGTACGGGGGAAGAGCAAATAATGATATTTTAGCATCTGTCTCTCCTTCCCCCTTTCACTCTAAGCATCTCTCAGGCGGGAGAGGAAGAAGGGGGGAGATCGACAGACGAGAAGGAGAAATTCACGGGAGAATCATTAATGAATGCACTGTATCTCTTACTCTCACCAGAGGAATGACTAACATTAAAGGCAAGGGACAGATGCCCACCTACTGGCTTCTGGGCAAAGAAGGCTTTGATAAAGAGCTTCCCACTCCGCCTGGGCTTGAGTGAGTTCACATTTTATCTCATGCCACTAAACTAATATAGCCTCATCTCCGTCTTTAGCCCTTTGAGGATTCTCCATAGAATCGTGTTATTGTGTTTCTATTCAAAATTTGTTCAATGCAATAAATACATTTTTTCTGTGCAAATTCCTGCTGCGATGGATGTATAGCGAGAGTCACGGGTAAAGGCTTGATTTTTTTTAAAGATACCTACTCTTATTGCTTTTCTTGTACGTTCTAGTTAAAGTATTTTGAAATTACCATTGCTGGAAGGCAAAGTCTGGAAAGATTAGATAGATATAGTACATAAAAATATGCTAGGGCAGACTCGGAGGAACGCTGAACAAAAGGTCTGATTGGTTTCCAAATATTATTAATCACATAGGTTGGATGAAAAGGCAATTCTATTTGGTCGGACTGGGAAAATTCCCGGGGAAGAGCCTCCGGAGCCGAAGAGTAAAAAGCCGCTCACAACCCCATCCAATTCTCTTGATCTGAGCTGCACTGGGCCAAGGTTAGAGCCACCGAAGCCCGCTCCTTCCTACGCACTTCTTACTGGGGAAAGTTTGAGATCTCTTTCTCCTGCTGAGCAGGTACGTCATGCTTGAGGAAATATGGGACCTTTCCTATAATACTAATAATGCCTTTCACACAGCCTATTCTCCTGGCCGAATATTACCTACATTTTTCTACTTGCTTCTCTACCTATCCCCTTCTTGCCTCCCTTCGTCTTTGACTCTGTGCACCGAAGTCGATGTCAAAGATAAAGTATGTACGTACATGTAGAGCATATAGATGCGCAGAGTGTGCGGTAGCCCTCATTTAAGCCGTTTAAGGGATTGGACAGATTTATTAAATTCACCTCTTTCGCTGGGACAGACTAGACAACTCCTATCAGCTACTGTAGAAGGCCAGACTCTCCTATCGGCCTCCCCTAGTAGGGAGCAATCCTATGAGGAATCAATAGGTGCCGGATGTTTGTGAAGAGAGTGTGAGTTATGGTATTAAGAGTGAGAGAGGGAATCAGGGAGAAAGTATGGTAGCATGTGAGAGATGCAGAGAGAAAGCAAGAGAAAAAGTATGAGAGAAAGTCAACGAAAGAGCAAGAGAGACATTACTAGAGGGTGAGATTCCAGGGAGAGCAAGAGCGAAAGTAGCTACGAGAGGGAGAGAAAGTGAGAAAGAAAGCAAGGAAGTCGGAGAGAGAGAATGAGAGTAAGAGAGAAAGCCAGAACGACAGTGCAGGAGAGGGAGAGAAAGTTAGAGAGAGAATCAGAGTGACAAACAAAATGTGTGACGGGGAGAAAGGGGAACAAGAAACAATGTGGAAAGTCCTTGAGAGACTAATATAATTTGGAACTTGTGTCATTATAAAATTTCCATAATTCAATTATTTATGTACTGTAGGTTGCACATCAATTACTAAATGGTCGTCCCACGGCCAAAGGTCTCCGTCGACAATTTAGTTTGGACCAAACTGGGAATTCCCACGCTCCACTGTCAAAGACTCAATTCCGTAAAGCTCCCTCGCTGGAGGAGGGGACGGAAATCCTCTCCTCACCCCCTGACAAACTTCTACTCACTTGTAGTAACTCTGAAATGAGTGTCAAGTCCGGCTTATCCGGTTCCTTTGATGTCACCGCCAAATCAGATGGTACAGCGGATGCACTTCATAAGCTGAAAGCTAGTCCCCGTCCTCTCAAGCCTCCGCCACTCGCCAAAGCTTCCCTTTCCGTCGTCGAGGAGAGTCCGATTCTGTCTCGGAAGCAAACTGACTCCACCACCTCAAGCGGAAGTAACATTTGAACCAGAAATTGTACATTCAATCTCTCTGGCTACATTAACAATATGAAGCCTTTCATATTCAACAATTTATTAGTGCATGCATCCATATAATAACAAACGGGGGAAGTAATCAATATCTACAAATACTCATGGTTTTAATGGTTACAAAGTTACAATAAAAATGGAAGCGCCAAAAAAAAATGTTTTCTTAGATTTAAAAACCATGAATCAAATATTTAATGTATCAACGCAAATATATTTGCGCAATAGGAATATAAATGAATATTTATACGAAAAGAATGGTAACAAAGCATTTTAAAAATGGTAACAACTATCACAATCAAAGACGAGCTAAAGTTTGACTATGTAAAATAATTAAGGATTCCGCCACAAAAGAGTTTTTAAGGGACTCTGCGAAGGCACCTTTTAATACGTATACATACATACTTACGTAGGTATATGCAGTATAGGCGTACCTGTAGTTACTCAGCAACTGTTTATTCGTAATAAAGTATATAACATGTATGTATTAGTTTATACATTGCTTTCTCCCTTGTTGTTCGCTTCTCCGTCAAATCCCGGGGGTGGGCTAACAATCAGGGATAGTCCTGTAATTAAATAAACAAAAGAAATTTTTTTTTTTTAAATACTCACTTAGGTCGAGGTGGAGAACTTGAACAACATATATATATAATGGCTTTATCTGTATATTTGTACCACAATATTTGTATGCTGTCCCTGCTATGTATCTGTGTACATTACATTTACTGATAAGACAAGTTGACAAGTCTCCCTCAAAAACGACATGTCTTACATTTTGACGTCGTTCGATTCTGTCGTTGGGAGTCTAGATTGCGTGTTAACGTGTAAAATTGGCAATCAGACCTTGGGAGTAGATACATATACTCACTTCTGGCACGTTACCATTACCGTCCTTTCTGGGATAGTTCTGCGTGACAATGATTCAATCATGAGAGCGATGCAAATACATTTTTTTTTAAATCACTTTGTATGAAAATTAGTGCATGCCCTTCCCTGTCAGTTAGCAATGAAGTCATCGTTTAAGGCTTAAGTATCAAAACTGACCAAGCCGCAAGATAGCTAATTCCATTGACTAGCGGATTTTCCTCCTCATTCCAAAACTGAATAAATTACTACCAATCACATTTCCTTTAAAAGTCTCTTGGGTTTCCTCTTTCCATCTCGCTTTCGTCTCTTTTCTTCTTCCTTCATTTTCGTCTTTCTTCTTGCTTGTTTTTTGTCTCTTTCGTTTTGATTTGTCTGTTGTCTCTTTCTCCCGGTTGCGCTTTTTGTATCGATCTCTTTTCCTATTGTAGTTTTTGTCTCTTTCTTGCTGTTACAATTTCCAAAAGAATTTGGAAGCAGCTTGTGTGAGACGTGAAACATGTAACCTGTAAATACGAGGGGCGGCTGAAAAGTTTTCCATATTGATATGAAGACGTACGAAATTAAACAAACCTGTTATTGTTTCTCAATATAGTCCCCTCCTAGTTTAACACACTTTGCCCATTTCTCTTTCAGACTCTCTCATCCTCCAAAAAAACAAGGATTAAATTTTTTTTGCTAAAAAACACCCCTCACGGCACAGTTAAAGTTAATTATCTACTTATGCGTATGGATTTTTTTAAATGTTAAATGAAATAGTAATTGCTGGGGGGTTCGGACTTAGTTATAGGGCAGGTGAAACAATCCCATGAACCCGCAATCAAAAATAATGAGACCAGAAGCATCAGCTGTGGGACCCACGCATTGTCGAGTAACAGAATTGGGGTCCAATGTGGGCCTCTTTGAGCTACCATACCTTTTCTCCCCCACAACTTTGCGTAATGCTTTGATGTTTCAAAGCATTGTAAGACATTGATTGTCGTTTTGTGAGGTAAACATTTTAATGAAAGTTAACCGTTTCATTCCCAGAACCCGCCGAAGGAACTTTAACCCTTCCTTTTGAAAGGAGCCCTTTGTTTGACCTGGTAAAACTGCATATAAACTTTTTCACCCATTACTTTACTTCATAAATGGAAGAGGAAGAGCTGCGAAACATTGTCGCTAAATTTCAAAGAATTTCATTTGGTCGTTCTCTTTTAAAATAATAATATTTATTGTCACTTCTGATCTCTTTTTTGGTGAAATCCATTTTTTTCTTTACTTTTTAGTTTGAAGACCGCACTTATTCAGCAGTGGTTCGACCTAGAGGACCAAGATTTTGCATGCGCATATGTAAGGTGTCAGAGTTTATAGGAATACACAGGATTTTAATTCCCGACTGCGTTATCATACTAATATGGAAAACTTTTCAAACGCCCCTCGTAGTAACGTTTGATCTGTCAGTCTATCGTCACTCATTTTATTACAAACTGAGTGCTTACAGTGTTTGTCCGCCTGTAATGTACAAATATGTGCACTATACATGTTCAACAATGTTGAACATTACTAGTTATTACGTTGGTATTATTTTGTCAGTGATATCCAAGCAATGCCCTTTACTAGTGTGTGACATTAACACTAATTGTAAGACGTGAGACGAAACATTTAATTTCGGTATACAATACTGTTACATATATATGTAATTAAGTACGTGTCAAAAAAATAGTTTATTGTTGTCTCCGCTTGCTACTTTTAGACTCCGAAAAACCTCAAAAAGTATTTTGAAAAAGAGACGCTTGTAAATTACTCCCGTAATACGATGGCGAATTTCTTCGTAGGTATTTCATGTACGGAATTAATTTGTGCAAAACATATAGGATCTCTGCCCATTAGCCGTACAAAATAAGGCCACAGGAATATAGACAATGTTTGAAATAGAAATTCCGGTGATACTGTGCTAAAAATATGTACACATACACACCCTCAGAAAAAAGACCCGGTTTTGCAATTTAGACCTCTCCAATCACCCGTGTAAAACAACGCTAGTAGTAATTACAAAATATTTGTAATCAACCTCCTTCATAATTATTAGCCAAATGGAAGACAGAAGCTTGAATGTGTACTTTAGCTCACACATAACATAGGCTTAAAGAAATTAAAATTAAATAATTAATAATTATATATAATAAAATTGATGTACGTATACACATGTATAGATTAATAGATTGTAGATTTATGGAAAAAATATATATGCGACTATATGTATTATTATTAATAAAAAACTGGACGAAGCCTGTATGTACCTTGAATGTTTTGGGTGCGAATAAACAAAATAGTTAAGAAATCAAAACAATGTCCGAAATTGAAAAGGGAAAGCAGTTCATTTTTAGTTCGTTTTTAGCTTTTATTCTTTGATCGTGTCTTTCAATTTATAAATGGCTCCAGCGCCTCATAAACTCATACACAGCGGTGCGCACGGAGGTGTTTTTGGTCACGCAGGTGACCATTGCAGTTTTCTTGGGTGACCATCGTTAAATCTAGTCTATAAAAAGTGCACATTTTGGTCGACGTATGATAATTAACCTGCTACCTTTCCGAAAATTAATTTCATTAGCCCATGAAGCCTATTTTTCCCCGATTTGAGCAACAGATTTGGAGGAACATTGCTAAAAACATTAATTATTAGGGAAAATGCTGAAAGCGTAAGCTGCTGAATACAATTTTTGGGAAAGTACCTAAAAACACGTTTTCTCCAATTTGTGACACAAATTTTTAGTAAAATTGCTGAAAAAATGTATGTCCAGAAGACACAACCAAAATTTTTTTTAAGGGAGTATCTAAAAACACAAATTTTCCGCCAATTTGTGAGACAAACTTTCAGGAAAATTGGTAAAAACGTGATTTTTCAAGGAATTTGAGAGTATTTTAAAGGAAGCACAAAATTTCGGGGGATTTGTGACAAACTTTCTGGGAAATTGCTAAAAGCATACATGTTCAGAAAGTTAGATTTCGTTTATTGTTACGCAATCGTTATGGAAAACCGTATGTTCAGATTGGCAACAAATGCTTTCAAATGCACTTGCGAATCTTACTCTTCATAACAGCGAATAAGTTAAAAATTGGTACAAAAATTTCTGGTGACCATTAACATTGCAAAGATGATAAAAATGACCGCGGATCCCAAAGTCGTGCGCACCCCTGCTCATAAAGGTCCTCAGTCTCACTTTAACCCTTCAGCTCGTGGGGTCAAGCGAGAAAAATGGGATATTTTATGAATTTCCCAGAGGAAATGCATGCAAGTCATGGAAAGCAAATTGAAGCAGGCAGAGTCATCTGTGGCTTCCAAAAGGCATTGAGCGGTTCGTGATGTCAGACATGTGCCATTTTCAAGAACGAAACTAGACGTGGAAGGAACGTCTGCCCGGACTGCCGACTGTCTCGCTAAACGCCGACAATTCATTGAAATATAATTGGAAAGTGTTCAGTTAAAATTTTGGTAAGCATAAATTTCAAATTTTGGAAGTCGGATTCATCTTGGTAAGTGTTATTCTGTTCTTGCATATATTAATTGAACAATACCAAAGATTCGTAGATAAGCATGCTGGCTGCTGGCCGTATAATATTGTGAACATGCACTTCAAAATCAGACAAACTTTTCTTAATAAACTGCTGACTAGTTACTATTCGCTCCAATATAAGTAAGAATCGTAATGAATTTAGTAAATTTTTACCATACTAGTAACTGATCAATTAGTTTGGATTAGTTCAAATAATTATTTAAATTAGTTCAAGTTTGCTCCAAGGCATTCGTGAGATGGAAGGTGTTGTTGGGGCACTTGTATTTGTGTTCAGATGTTTGAACGTTGTTGGTGCTTCTGGAATAGTAGAAATCCTTAAAAAAAATTAATGCATTTGCTGATCTTATACCTTTTAATGGTTCACAGGTTGACGAAAATTCATCCTTAAGTATCATGAGTCGATTTGACAGAAGAGATAGCCAAAGGTCGGATGACCGGCTGTATGACGACGAGTACTATCCTGCGTACGAGTCAGGCCGAGGCTATGAAAAAGATTACTACGACACGTATGGAACGGCTATTCCGCCCAAGCCATCATCCTACCAATGTCCGGAAGCTGTGGCCAAGTTTATCGTTCATTTATATAAAGCCATCAATAATCGGGATACGGCGGAAATTGAGAATTTGTATGAGATACGATTTCCTCAGCTCACAAAAGATTACTTCAAGGAGGAGAAATGGCCCACTGATATTGGTCACCTGGTGGACGATCCCCTCTTCACGACCTTGTATCGTGAATTGTACTTCCGGCATATATATGCTGCTCTCCCACAAAGTTTGAGTTTCTCAGATCGTTGTAACAGCTATAGTAATTATTGTGAGCTGTTCAACCTAATCTTGACCTCACCGGAACCGATTGATTTGACACTCACCAACCAGTGGCTTTGGGAGATAATTGATGAGTTCGTTTATCAGTTCCAATCATTCAGCCATTTCCGGAGATCGCCGAAGCTCAACGATGATGAGATGAATTACATCCGGGATCACTCTTACATTTGGTCCGTTTTAAGCGTCCTCAATGTCCTGTATTCATTAATTGAGAAGAGCAACATCAACTCACAGTTGAAAGCATACTTCAATAATGAAAACTCCGATTCAGTGGCTGGAGAATTTGGAAAGTCGCCCCTATACAAGATGTTGGGTTACTTCAGTATCATCGCGTTGCTTCGTGTTCACAGCATGCTTGGTGATTATCATTTGGCGATTAAGGTACTGGAAAACGTGGATCTTCATAAAAATACAATGTACTGTAATGTACCAGCTTGTCAGATCACCACATACTACTACGTGGGATTCGCATACGTTATGATGAGACGGTATGCAGATGCTATTCGAACATACACCAATTCTTTGTTGTATATGCAACGGATTAAACAGATGTTTCAAACAAAGTCGTACCAGAATGATCAGGTGAACAAGCAAACGGAGCAGATGTACACTATGCTCGCTGTGTGCTTGGTGCTTCATCCTCAGTCAATTGACGAATCGCTCAATGCTGTCTTACAAGACCGGAAATTCTCGGAAAAAATGGCACGGATGCAAGCAGGGGATTTGAAAGAGTTTGAAGCATGTTTCGTATTTGCCTGCCCTAAATTTTTATCACCCGTTCCACCCAGCTTGGAAAACAGTGCTACACCGGATCCCAACCAAGAGCCATTGCACATTCAAAAAACCATTTTCCTGCAGGAAGTAGCTCAGCAAATTTATCTACCTACTATCCGATCATTTTTGAAGCTATACACCACCATGCCAATTTCGAAACTCAGTGCGTTTATGGAAACGGATACTGCAGCCTTGGCAGAATGTTTGCTTTGTTTTAAACACAAAATGCATAATGTCGTCTGGACCAAAGGAATCAGTTCGTTGGATGGAGAATTCCAGCCGGGTTCTGAAGTGGATTTCTACATTGACAAGGACATGATTCATATTGCTGACACAAAGGTAGGTCGCCGGTATGGTGACTACTTTATTCGTCAAATACACAATATGGATGAGTTACACCGGGCTCTAAAATCGTTAAAATTTTAAATAATATTCCATGATTTGTACAAACTGTGTATTGTATATGATTTTGTATGGCAGTATGGCATGGGAAGAAATTTTGTGTGCACTGAGCTCTTCCCTTTGATGTTACTCATTGTTATGTTTTGGAGTAAATACGTTGCCAATAATAAAAGAACTTACTGAACATCATTAGCGCAGTCATGAGTCTAGTATTTGCTTGTGGAAAACATTATTGCATTCAGGTGCATCTTGATTATTTACGGCCGTGTCGATGTTATAGAAGGAGGGAATTACGTAAGGTATATAAGTTTGCATACGTTGTCTGTTGCGTTGAATGTGTAAGAAACTCGTAAATTGCAAATCATTTTCGTCAATAAGTAGTTTTATTATTTACTTCGTATAATTCACAGGTAGATAAAATAATAATTTTGAAGCTTGGTGAAACTTTGGACGGATTTCATTACTTTTAATGGCCGTTAACTGACGAAGACGGCAGTGCTGAAACAGATTTTGTACCTTACTTCTACACGATTTAGTATTTTAGAGGAACATTTCTAGAGAACATAAGATTTGAAGTTCATACATATGTAAGATCAAGAATCACATTCGCATTACAAATCGTTTGTCATGAATTGAGGAAACCCAACAGCGACTAGTCACAGGCGATTGTACCTTTTGTAAACTGTTTTACGCTGATACCCATGCGACCCAATGTGGAACGCAGTTTATTACGGAAGCTCTGAATCTGGAGAAGGGATCAAAGTCTGCTGATGCTGATCCGGTGAAGTTTGCATCAGAGGAGATAGTTCGGGTGGCATTAGGGAAGTAGTCCCGGGTGGCAGTTGCTGCGTGTACAAAGGAACGGGTGAAGGTGTTCTACTATGAGCCAGGGTGGATGTCAAAAGTAAACTTGTACTGGATGTACTCAACTGAGCTTGCAACCTGAAAGAAGAAGAAGGGACATATTTCAATATGCCTCGTCTAAAATACATATATGTCTAACGAACATATACACGAAAATGGACGAAAAAATTACGTTTTAAGCTCAGCGAGCGCAGCCTCACGCTCAATCTTTTCACTTTGGCATTGTCGTCTAACTTTCTCAAGCTCGCTTTGTAATTCCGCTGACTTTAACCGATACCGCTCAATTTCTGCATTAAGCTGATCGCTGGAAGGAAAATAAATACACAAATACAATTCACATCTTTTGTACATGTAATAATAATAACAAATTAGTTTTTAATGACAGAACTGTCAAAATCATAACAATTTTGAACTGTCAAAATCATAACAAATTACGTTCGGTTTTGTAGCGTTTGCAGACGACTATTAAGTGCGTCTCGCTCTGCTGTCACATTTGCATTGATATCTTGGGTTTGATACTCTTTCTCCCTGAGTTTTGATAGCACGTCTTCCAGTCCCAGTTTATTTTCTTCTTCCGTTGCCAACTGTGACTCCAAAACTTCAATCACGGAACGAAAATCAGCGTTTTCCGCTTCCAGCTAAAAAAAATAATACGATTTTCAGTAAGAATCAAATCCAAGTGTGAGAAACAAACTACTGTAAATGTAAAAAAAGAGCCGAAAAAACGTTTTACCCACGAATTAAAAAATAAAATTCAACTAACTTTATTTTTTGTGCTTTCAGCGTTAGCAGTTGACAACCGTAGAGAATCCAATTTGGATTCCAACTTCAGGCACAGATCTCGCGCAGAATTAACCTCCATTTGAAGCATTTTTTCGCGATCCTGCGCGTTTTTCAGCTGGTTTTCTAACGTTGCATTTTGAGTCGCCACTTGTGCTATTTCTAAATCCATAAAACAAACGGAATTATTGAGGAAGCAGGCAGCAATAGCGTAAACAACCTAAATTAGTTGTACGAAAAATCAATCGAATTTTTGCTAATTTGGAAGCAACCAACGTTTAGATTACTCCTTCGGGCAGAATACAATCGTGTAAACAAGAATTAGAGAAAATAACATTAGCTGAATGTGAACTGAGGTTTCAGTCCCTTGCGTTTGCGTGTCCTGAGAAGATCCTGAAGAAACATGAGTTATATACAAACCACCAGAAAATGTACAAAGTTCTCAGCATTAAAATATGCAAATGTTACAACACGTACGTATTTTCAATTAAGCAATAACTTGACTGTTGATCTTCATAACGTACTCTACAAGGGCAAGGGTAAACGCATGTAAGCCAAGCCAACTGTGCCTTCGCGCAACATATTACTTCCTAGAACTAGGAGTAGGTGGATAACAATCTGGACTACTAGCAGTTTCGTTTTCCACACACGCAAAATTATCACCAGTCATGATTGTGTCACTCAGTCGAAAGCCTGAATTGTTAGCAGAAAAAACATTTACCCTCTTCATACGCTTGTATCACACTATTTTGGGCTGATAATTTATTTGTGAGGGCAGTATTACTTTCCAGCATTTCTCTGTTTTCTGTCCGCGTTAAACTTGCTTCTCTGTCAAGCATACCACGGTGTGATTCTAGTAACCCCTTCTCCTGAGACAAAATCCGGTAATTGTCCATCAGCATTTCCATTTCTTCCTCCTAAATACACATTTACACGTAGTTAATACAATATTTAATAATTTAAGGTTTATTTAATTAAGGCCGCTGCCTATATGATTTTAGTTCATAATGCATACAATGGAATGTGAATATCTAAATTTTTAACTTGTTTTTACTTCTGGCCGTAACATTAAAGGGCATACTACCTTTTGCAAAAGTAAATCTTCAATGCGACGAACATCTTCAATATACTTTTGTAGTTGCTTCTTTAGTTCCTCGGATTCCTTTCCACGCTTGTCTAGTTCCGCTGTCATGGATCTCTTTTCTAACTCTTGTTTTGAATTTGACTGACTTAACCGATTTAACTCCTTTTGGGCATTATCCCTCTCCCGAATTCTCTGTTCCAAATCTTGCCTCAATGTGTCCATTTGCCGTTTTAGTTGTAATACTTCCCTTTCTTGATCCCGCGAAGTTTCTCCAGTATGTCTACAGTAATGAACATAGAAATGATAATTTACGAAGTACAAATAATAAATTAATATATGTACTCGCCGTTGTTTACTTTAATCCTAATGCTATGGAATATTTTATTATAACCATTCATTCCCGCTATCAAAAAGAAAGTTCCTACTGCCTTACCCCAGTTGTAACTCTGCATTCTTGAGCTGTAATTGGAGCTTGCCAATTTGTTCTCGTTGCTGCAGCGTTTCGGTTTCAAAGCGATCCAATTTCTCATCCTTCCTATCTAATTCAACTCGCATTTCATCCTTGTCGCGATCCAAAGCTTTTACGGTTGAGGTCAATGCAGCAACTTCTCTTTCCAGCACCATTTCTCTGGCCATCAACTGCCTTACTTGTTGATTTAGCTCCAAGTTTTCCCGCTGTGTGGGTGCATAATTTGCGGCTGCTTTGCGCTGTGTGTCAGTCAGAAGCGCTTGCGTTTGCTCCAACATTATTCTAATCAAAAATCATAAAGACAGACGTTAAACCCGACAAAAATTATTCCACGATTATTTCAAATATGTAGTGTTACGTGAACATTAACTAACTTTGACTTTTGATTTTCGCTAGCAAGCTTCTTGCCGTGCTCCTGGCATTCAGCAAGGGCTCTTCGTAGTCTTAAAATTTCTTTTTCCATTTCGTTTTTACTAGCTTTGGAGACATTTGCTTCAACTTGAAGGTTGTCAACGACTCGTTCCATTGCTCTGAGTCGCTGATAAAGCTCATCTGGTTTCATCTCTGATGACAAAGGAAACGTTGAATATGGTGCATATTGCTCTGGTCTGGAAGAAGTTCTGGCTTGTTCCTGCCTTGGCTTAGACAAGGCCGAATAGCGAAGGTAATCAGAAGCATCATGATTTCCACTCGATCCTTGATCCCTTGTAGAAACCTCAGGATTTGTGTACATGTTGTTGTAGGGGTCCCGGAATGCTTCCGTTCTTCCATAGGCTCCTTGAGTATTTGACTGGTATTTATCATACTCAGTTCCACTTCTTCGGAGTTTAGAAGTGGTTGGGATGAATCCACCAGATCCCTCAGGTTTTGATCTCGAGCGTCTTTCCGTGTCTGCCACAGAATAGTCTGGAAATATTCGTGACACATAATCCTCGCTAGGACTACGGTGTAGCCGATCTTCTTCCCGAGACGCGTGCGACGGGATATTTCCATAACCTTCTCGAGACGGTTGACCCCTTTCATAATCATCATATGGCCTTCCGTATGTAGCAGCAGAATCGTCGTCGGGGGCCACATTTACTCTACGGTTGCTGATTCGTGCCGCTGAACTTTTAGGAAGTTCGCTGAATTCTAAACCACCCGGACTAGCCTTCTTACCTGTATTAGTTAGTATACCATTTGCAGTGGAAGGCTTTGTAGGATTTGACGTATCCCTAGCCAGCAGTAACTGATCATCTTTCTTTTGCGGGGCGGAAGATGATTTGCGTTTATCTTCGGTTGGAAACCTATCGTTTTTACTATGTGCGGACGCGAGACGCATACTCTCACCTCCAGGACTGTGGGAGAAATTATCAAGATTACCCGAAGAATAAGCTTCCCTTAATGCTGCTCCATCCTGCCTTCCTCTAGATACTTTGCCATCCAGTGCTGGCGGTTTTGAATCTTGCTGAGGCTGATAACTATCCTCAGGAAAACGTGCTTGACTACCAGCAATATGGCCACGCTGTCTATCTTCCCTCTTGTGCATTTGAGTTGTATTACTTGAACCGTAACCTGGAGCAGGAGAATTCCCTCCGTCAGGCGCGGATGACGTGTGGACCCTATCGGGTGCAGGTACCGATGATGTTGCACCGTAGTCACCATAGGGATTAGGACTTCGACCGATTTCTGCTGGAGGAACAGGAGAATGTCTATCGGCACCACCAGGAAACGTGTTTACTGGCCTTCCGTCCAACGACATTGGTTGATCTCTCTCACCACGCCGATGAGACGGACCATTCCGTCCTTGTGCATTTCTATCTGCGGACAGCGATGTATATTCTTGACCATCATATGGGTCTCGGTACTCGTCATCAACATGCTCATCTGGTGTGTAACCATTATCTTCGCCATTTTCAATTCTGTCATTTTTATCAAAAGGCAAATTTGATCGCGATTTCCCATTCGTGACACTCTGACGCGGCACATTCTTAGGACGATCTTTGGGGTGAAAAGCCTCCGATGTGTCTTCACGTTGTTGTCGAGTGGAACTAGTTTCAACATTGGGATCCTGTACTGCATTGTATGGAAGTGACACTCGTGTATGGCCGCCCTGCAGTCTAGATTCATCCTCATTCCCGGATTGAAACGTATCTGGTGGTAACCGTTGTGAAGCTTGTCGGGATTGTCGTCCGATACTTGGCACCTGTTTTGCTTGGGATTGAATCCGGTTATTTACGGATCCCCTACTCTCGGAAGGATGCGATGATGTCCTGAACTTACTCGCAGATGCCCCTCCGCTTAATGCTTGCGCTTGGCTGTTGGGATTGATTTCACGCTGCAACGACTGTGTTGATGTTAAAGATCGTCCCACTGATTGTGTGGAACGTGGGGGTAAAGTTCCAACAATAGTGGGAGTTGTAGTGTCGCCTCCATATTCTTGCTCTGGATGCTTTGAATGGCTAGAACCTACGCCTGACGCCATTTTAGTGGATCCTGGAATAACTTTTCCTCTATGACCAGAATGTGCAGAAATTCGCTCTGACGCCGAAACAACAGCTTGGTCACGAGAGTGCTCAAATGGTAGAGGCTGGGAATCATCGCTAACATCCACATCCGTGGGTACAGCAACCAGCGATGATACACCATGCGAACTAGGCTGCTGAGATGGCACCGTTGATAGTTTCAAGACTTGAGAACTTTCTAAAACGGAAACCCCATGTGGAAACTGATCATCGGTTTCATCCTCATCCTCACTTACTACGTCGGCATCATTACTTTTACCATATGCGATCACAGCAGCGTTGGAAGGGATATGGGCTGCAACAGCAGAACTTCTTTCCAGCTTCGTCTGAACACTACTCCGAGATTGCTGTGAGGTTCGAGAAGCTGCCTTTGACGGGATCTTCGTTGAAGAAGCACTCGGTGGCGCCCTCTGAACGTTAGAGGAGTAATGAATCTCTTCGCCTTCATCATCTTCTTCAAAATATTCTTCGTCACTTTCTCGAGAATCAGGCTCATACATTTCATCCTCATCGTTGTGCAGAGTCTCTTTTCCCCCGGAAGGTAATGAGTTATCATACAGGTTTTTGTTGCCAGCCTTTCTAAAATCGTCTCTCGGCCTATGCTCCTTCAGACTGCCTGACTTTGCCGGCTGAGTATTTCTACTGTCTTGAGCTCCAAGTTGAATATTTTTTGAAGAACTTTTTATGTCCTTTTTATTGCTTTGACGGGTTTGCTGCTTTGTCGTTCTTATAACAGATGCCTTAGACGGTTTTGATGAGGAACTTTTAAAGTCTTGTGAAGATTCAGGCAAAGATTTTAATCGTGTTTTCGAAATCCCGACGGCTCCGTGCTTGGATGAGACTTTTATGGTCCCGGATTCTGCTTCTTTGAGCGATACCTTAGAAGAAACATCTCTGTCCGGTGTTGTTCTACGTTTTTGCTTCCGTTCTAAATCCGCCAGGAGAGCTTTTAACTTTGCTTTCTCCTGACAACAGTGTGATAGTTGTTTTTCTAAAATCACTAATTTGTCTTCCAGATTAATGTCTATATGTGACTGAAGAAAACATTCTGTGGGATCAACCAGTGAGTTCAGTGAGGCGTACAGATGGCGCTCGGCTGCTACTCTTCTGTTCCGTTGCAAAATGAAGTCGTCGTGGCCTTGCACTAGTAATAAATCAAAATACTGCAGGTGTTTAGAACAGTGTATTTAAATAATATGCGTATCTTTACTATTAAGCACAAATCTATCTGTGCTTGCAGAACAAAACAATACGTTCCGTCTTCTGAGCAACTTTCTGTGCTTTGTTGTCATGCACGTAAATGAGCCTGGAGTAATACAATCGCATACGTAAAATGAAATAAAATTGTACAGAGCAACTTACGTAGACTTGATTGTAATTTCCTTTCGAGAACTAAATTTCGCTTTTGAAGGATCTGCATTTGCAACTGAGCTGATGTTAAAGCAGTCTGGAGGTCTCGACAATGGTGATCACCACTTTGAAAATCCCCAATTATGTCGGTTTTGCTCTTGCTTAACGGCAGTCCCAATCTAACATCCAATTTAAATTGATCCAATTCGGTATCCCTAAGTTCAATACTAGTCTTTAGTGACTTAATTAGTTCCATGAGGTCGTCTTGCGCTTTCTTTAAATATCGGTTTTGTAAAGTTAAAGCTTCTATTCGGCTGTCCGCAATCTGAAAACGGAAACAAGCAACTGAACAAAAACCGTGCTGGTACAGGTCAATTTAACGGGTTTAACAGGAGGTTGTAGAAAGAAGTGGAAGGGGCATTCCAGCGCAACCGAGTTCTATATCCAGTGTTATAAACGACAGTCGATATAGTGCATCAAATCTGAACCTAAGGGAAAACATGGTTGAAGCTTTATGTGAATACCTGTATGTAATCAATGGCTGTCGGATCACGATTCTTTTCCAGTTCAACCAAGTTACGGATGCGAGTACAATGAGGACACAATTTCGGGGCCAAATCATCGATTTCCATTGCTTGGCGCTGGTACAAAGCACGTCTCTTTGTTCCATCTGTAGTACAAAAGAGTATGAATAGAATAATATTTGTCTCCAAACCGTGCCACTTGATTAAAGATTACATTGTCCAAAAATGTGGATTTTACGCAGAACCCACCAGGAGACCCGGAGCGGGAACCCAGCTAGTTCCCACAGAAGTACTACGTAATGTGAAATGTGTATGAATAGCCTAGAAAACGGGTGTCTAAGCGCGTATGTATGTCTGTATAAAATGTGTATGTATTTATTATGCATATGTATAATCCCGAATATAACAATAGAAGCAAACACCAAACCTTGCATGAGAACGTTTGACTGGAGATTTCTTTCTTGCAGTTGGGCCATTTTACGCGTTTTTTCCAAGGATTCTACTTCTTGCTTTTTCACTCGTTCTACGAAATGAGTAATCAAGAGTTTAAGCTCCGAATTTTCAGATTCCAAATCACGAATTTTGGATCTTGATCCTGAAATACAAAATTAGGTAAGAAGTGTATTGCAGAAAATTGAAAGTAGTTTATTTAGGCATTCAGGGTTAGGTCATTGCCATCGTCATGACTCATCAGTATCTCATCTCCCTCCAGTTTCAGTTTCACAACATCACTATTATTTAAACGATGAATACTTCTTATGCACGAGCCAAGCACGACGCGAAAATGTGAAACTCAATTTTATATTATGCAATAGCTAATATTATACATATTATTTGGTATTTTTTGTTTACATTATTAGATTCATCATTACTGCTATTATAATTAATAATCATACGCACAAAACATAATAATAATATGTAAAATTACAACTAGCAACCGGGAGATTCGAACAAAAAAATCAAAGCTTCCGTCTTACTACGGTGACTTGTAACCGCTGATGCTACGTTAAATGATGGTGACTTGCTGAGGTAATAAACTTCATATACATAAATAATAAATACATTATATATTAAATCCCACCAGGGACTTCTATGCTCACCTTGTACTTTCTCCTGCTGTTTTTCGTCATTCCGTTGCATTGCCAACCTCAGCTGACTGTTTTCTTTGATAAGGTGCAGGTTTTCTTCTTTGAAAGGCTCCACCCCTTCTTCAAGCTCATGAGCAATCTAAAATGACATAATATCTTCCAGTATGTAACACTTGCCCACCGTACTGACAACTGACATCAAACTGTATCTGTAAATGTAACAAAACCGAGCACTTCTAAAATGTGCATACATCCCCATTCTAACAAGGGAACCCATTTTGGTGTAACTCTTTTGCAGATTTAAACGAGTCTTTCACTTACAATGGAACGTTTTCACATAATCCAAAGGGATTTTGACATGACCATTATAGGTCGATAGCATGACCCAAGGTAATAATAATAATGATGATTTATTCGTCATTTTTTGCATACACATTTACAACTCATTAAAAGTGTACTAAATACTACAGAATTGTAATGAAGATAGCAGACGATACATTAATCTAAGGTTTGTTTGGAATGCTTTCCAATTTTCTAAGGTTATTAACATATTTCCGGTCTAATTTTTAATTTAAGGTAAGTATTCTCACCAATGATCTCGACTGCATTTTGCGTTTATTGACCCTGAGGTCAATCTGAATTTCTCCCAAATTCGAAAACTGAAACTTTAAATGGACGTAAACATGTTTTTTTTCAATGTTAAAAACCTACCAAAGGGGGGAGGGAGAGACCCTTACTACACCAAAATTTCTTGTGGGATTTAGCATGGCAAGAATTTCCATTTTCCGTTTCGACGACTCTATTCATAATCCATAGTCGACCCTATATGTCTCGTCAAATAGGCATAAAGCCCCTTCCCGCCGTATGTACCCCCTCTTTCTCTCGCTCTTTCACCCTCTTTTGTCTCGCTCGTTCTCTCACTTATCTGTCTCGCCCTACATTTCTCCTCCTTTTTGTCTCGCTCTATCTCTCATTTATCTCTCGCACTTTTTGTTTCTCTCTCGTTGGTCTTCCTTTTTTGTCTCGACCTGTCTCTTTTTTATCTCGCTCTTTCACTCTCTTTTCTCTCGCTCTTTCACTCTCTTTTCTCTCGCTCTTTCACTCTCTTTTCTCTCGCTCTTTCTTTCTCGTTTATCTCGTTCTTTCTCTCTCTCGTTTGTCTCGTTCTTTCTCTCTCGTTTATCTCGTTCTTTCTCTCGTTTATCTCGTTCTTTCTCTCTCGTTTATCTCGTTCTTTCTCTCTCGTTTATCTCGTTCTTTCTCTCTCGTTTATCTCGTTCTTTCTCTCTCGT